>CAJQZJ010000248.1:3021506-3044462 GCA_907164525.1 Lophiomys imhausi | reverse complement strand
TCAGATGGAGAGCAAATCTTCAATACATAGGCCTTTTGGGAGGGCATCTCATATTCAAAGCATGCTGAACCCCACCTTTTCTGAGGCCACCATGTGGAGAGGACACTCAAGTTTCTTGGTCTTTCCCCTAAAGTGGTAGGTGTCTGTCTGGCAGTCCTGGAGTATACCTGAGCTAGAAGTGAATCACCTGATGGATGAGTCCACTTCCCCATCCCCAGCTGCAAGTAACCCTAGACTTTGAGTGTACAGATGAGAAATCAAACCTTCTGGACGAGAGACTGACTGCCTTTGCTGTGTTTTGTCTGAATTCCTGAATCACAGACTCTTGGAGCAGAGGAAAACAACAATTGCTTTAAGCTCCTATATATTGGGGGTAATTTGTTATGCATCAGTATTACCTATTACAGGTTCCAGAGGCAAGGCTGCATTAAGTGTCTAGGAGACATTGGGGCCTGTGTTTGTTCTTTTCCAGTCCTATTCAACAGCATCCTAGAAATAGCTATTTGAGCACAAGCAGATTACTTAGGCCCCCATGGCCCGCTACCACTTTTGGTTTACACTGTGTGTCAGAGATGGGAATGGGCACTGGGAATACAGGCTGTAGGCCTGGGATATGGGATAAAACCCTTTAGATTCTTCAAAACTTGTACATTCAGTGGACTATAAGAACCTGAATTTGTATGAGTCTTATGGCTGTACCCTTCATCTGATCCTACTCTGTGGTCGTGTTTCACTGGAAATTTGGAGGCCATTTATTAATTTGAGACTCTAAATTAGAAAGAGAATAGATGGAAAACACTTTATATCTGGTTGAAATGAGTCCTGGTTCCTTTACAATTGGTCTAAATTCTTGTTAAAAATAAAGTAGTTCTTTCTTTAGCTCTTCTTTTGGTTCTCCTGTACTTAGTTTATTGCTATTTGTCTGTGGTTTAAATTGTTAGTGACTGCTATGGTAGAGATTTCTGATAAAGCAGAAATGGAACAACATGCTCAATTTGCTCCTATCAGATTAGTATATGTCAAATGGCAATATACAGTGTGTGTTGAGTGGCAATGTCTGAACTTGGTTTGACCATGTTCTTCAAAAGCTCATGTGTTAAAGGGTTGGTCCCCAGGGTGATGGTGATAAGAAGTTATGTAACATTTAAGATGTGGAACCCAGTGGGAGATAATTAGATGGTTGGAGATGTGGTCCTCTTGGATGGAGTTAATACAGTTCTCTAAAGATACTGGTTAGTTTTTGAGAATAGGTTGTTATGAAAACAGATAATCTAGCCACTTGTGATGGTTGATCTTGACTGTAAACATGACTGAATTGAGAATCACCTGGGAGACACACCTCTGGACATGCATATGAGGGTGTTTCTAGAGAGGAATAATTGAGGTGGAACTATAGATGGTACCATTCGGTGGGTTGCAGTTCCGTACTAAATACAAAGGAGAAAGTGGGCTGAGAAGCAGCATTTGCCTCTCTCTGCCTCCTGACTGTGGACGTATTGGAGCCAGCTGCCACTTGCTCCTGTCACCATTGCTAAGGTACTTCTTGTCACACCTTATTATTTTTTTTTTTACAATGGAATGTATCTTAGTTACTTTTCTATTGCTGTGAAGTGACACCATGACCAAGGCAACTTATAAAGAGTTATTGGGGGCTTGTACACAGTTTCTGAAGCTTAGAATCCATGACCATCATGGCAGGAAACATGGGAGGAGGCAGACAGGCAGGAATGCCACTAGAACAGAAGCTGAGAGCTTACATCCTGATCCACGAGCATGAGACAGAGAAAGATAAAGAGAACAGGGATGGTCTGGGTTCTTGAAACCTCAAAAATCCACCCTCAGTGACAGAACTCCTCCAAGAAGGCCACACCTCCCTCCCAGATACTTCCAGTAACTAAGGTCCAAACACTCAAACATAAGAGCCTATAGGGGCATTTCTCAATCAAACTATCATAGACTGTGTCTCCTCAAACAGTGAACCAGAAGAAACTCTTCATTAAGTTCTATTTATCAGGTATTTTGTTGTAACAATGTGAAAAGTAGCTAACACACTACTCAAAAACCTCTTGTCCCCTATGTCACTGTGTAATCTGCATGCGCTCCTGCCATGTTGATACCGTTCACTAGGAGGCCCTCAGCAGAGATAAGTAGATGAGACTGCCAGAAGTGGGCTCTTAACCTCCAAAACTGTGAGTTAAATACATCCATTTATGAGAGAAAATGTATTTGTATATTATTCTGTGTACGCACACATACATGCTGTGGCATGTGTTGGGAGGTCTGAGGACAATTTTCCAGAGTCAGTTTTCTCCTTTCACCTCATTGAGTCAGGGTCTCTCTTGTTATTTCTGCCATGCTGTGTACTCTAGTTTAGCTGGCCCTTCAGCTTCTGGGGAATGCGCCTTGTCTTCTACCTCCCTGCAGGAGAGCTTGAGTTATAGATTTGGGCCAGCACATATGTTTTCTGAAGTCTGGAGATGGAACCTAGACTTGTGTAGCTTGTGAAGCTTGTACCTTTCCTGCTAACCCATTTCCCCAGCTCAGCCTCAGGTCTTTTGTCATAATGACACAAAACGAACTAATATCACAGACTATTTCAGCACCATTTTTTGGTACTTCTTAAAAAAAAAAAAAAACTACATCCCCAGAAGGCAGATAAGACCCACGAAATCATCAGGGTGATTTGGAGGATCTTGAATCTTATGGACTTCAGTACGTCCTCAACATGAAAATACCGCCTTACACCCAGCTTTAGAAACATCCACTCTCCCCAGTTGGCCCCAGACTCTAGTCCTGGAACTGATCTGTTTCTTTTGTTGCTGTATGTATCTGAACTCTGGTAGCAAATGGATGGCCCTTTAATAAAGACCCCGTTTACAGGTCCCAGTCAACAACCAATAACAGTTAAGGTTAAGTTATTGGAGGAAAGGGAGCTGGTTTCCCGCTGAGCTTGGAGAAATTTAAACTCATTTGTCTTCTTCCCTAAACACTAACTACCTTTGATATGTCTGAACTGTTCAGTGGGAAGGTCCTGCCCAGGGGCTTTCTGGTTCTGGAATAGAATCCTGGTTCAAAGGGACCAAGTCAGAGACTTGGCTTAAGGGTATTCTGTTGGCTCAAATTGTCCCAAGTCTTCCTTGTTGCTAACTTTCCCAGGACTTTTCTGTCCTTTGTAAGTGGCCCCCCACCTCCACCCCAGGTCCCTCTAGCTAGAAAAAGGAGCAGGAAAAGGAACCAATAAACAAATTCACACTTAGGTGTTGAGGAATGATAACAGCTAATCCCTTCCAAGGGCAGTTACTCTTGGTGGGATGGAGGGGGAGGGACGTTTCTGATTTTACTCAAAAGAAAGATGATCTCTTGGAAGAAGGCTACACCATGGCCCCAGAGTAGGGGACATTCACAGACAGACACGCCCAGTGACTTTCACACCAGTGGCCTTTTCAGCATGCTTTTCACCAGACTCCATATGTTTCTATTCACGGAAGCTCCTTGAGGAAATAGAGTTTTACTGGTGGCTGTGTTCTCAGAGGGCAACAAGAAGTAGACCACACATAGGCATCTGCTGAATGAATGAATGAATCTCCTCCTCAAGATTCTGACTCTGGTCTCTAGCAAGACCTGCTTGGCACCTCCCCCTCCTCCTGGTCTGCCTGGGATTGAGCTGAAAAGTGATTTTTCATACACATCGCCCTCATTATAACATCATCCCTCAGAGCGCAGCTCTCTGACCACCCTGAAGACCTGTATTTAATGTGATGAAAGGTGATTTAATGGAGTTGAGAAGAGCAAAGCAGAAAGCAGATAACATTTCAGAGAAGCAGAGCTGGCTGTCCCTCTGAGGGGAAGGACCAAAGAAAGAAAGAAAAATGGTGATGAGGGGAAAGTACAACACCTCCTTCAGAAGAGCCTGGAGCAGGAAGATGGTTTGGTCAGCAGGGTAGGAAGGCCAAAAGGAGAGCCTGACAAGCAGAAGGCCCTCCCTACTTTTCTGCCTGTCTGCCTGTCTGCCTCCCTGCCACAGATAACTAACTTACCATTTATTTACTTTGGAGCTGATTATGTACCGGGTTGAGGCAGGCAGGGAGATTTTATTGACATTTGGTCTCCCTTCACACATTTTTGCGACAGCCAGACATCAGGGACTGAGCTGCAGGATATTAAAGGATTTGGAAAAGTTATCAAGGAGTGGGACATATTTATCAAAGCCACGGTGATATTAGAAAGCTGGGCTGCTGCTACACCTGGGCCTGTTACTTGATTAAAAAAATAATAATGATTCATCCTCTGGCTGGCTTTTGCACCTGGGTGAATGCTGAACCGTGTGTAGGACCACCCTCAGCCAGGGATTTGCACATAAAGAGCCTCTTTGGGTCTAGCAGACAATTGAAGGTGACAGATCACACCTATGGCTGGTATGAGTGCTTACACTCAAGCCTGTGAGTCAAGACATGGTGTGTTATTAGCTCCTGGGGCATCTCAGTTGACACGATAATCTTCAAACACACCTATCAATCAATATTAAGCTATTTTTCAAAGAACTTTATATTATTATTATTATTATTATTATTAGTGTGTGTGAGAGAGAGGGAACACATATGACAGCACGTGTGTGGAAATCAGAGGACAATGTGGTCTCCATCCACATGTATGCGGGTTCTAGGGATTGAACTCAAATCCTTAGGCTTACATAGCGAGGGCCTTCACCCGCAAAGCCATCTTGCCAGCCCTTAGCTGTTTACTCATTTATTTATTTTAAGGATTCTGTCTTGTTATGTAGCCTAGGTCAGCCTCTCTCCATCCTCCTGCCATTCTCCTGCCTCAGTCTCCAAAGTTCTGGGATTACAAATATGTGCCACGGTACCCAGTTCCTGAGCACTTGTCATTTCTGAAAGAGGACCATGGCTGGGTGAGTGACTGAAGGGCTGAGGCACAGGGGCCTCATGAAGGATGCATTTTTGGTGAATAGCAATTATGTAATACAGAATGTCTCCATCTTGTAACACCAGTGAGTATGAATATACCACAAGTCACCTCTATTTAGCTTTCCCCCAAATTTTTCCACATGAATTATTCAGTGTATGACTGTTTCAATATGTCTGTCTTCTTTTAAAAAATTGCTGGATGAACTTAAAGCAGAAAGAAGAAGCGCCTGCATTGCAAAAAACGATCCCCCACCTGCATATTTATCCGCAAACGGAAGTCTTGAGTGCATTCACTCGGGTGAAAAAATTATCAACAGCAACAACTGACCAATGGCCACAGGATCCATGGGGTTAGTCTGGGGTTTGCCATCTGATTCCAATCTATCAGGCCTGGTTATAAATCACTTATATGTCTGTGTGATAAAAAGCAAATATAAAATTTCAAAAACTTTAACCTTGCACGGTATATAAAGAGAATACATAATATTCTTGGGCATAAATATGTCTCAAGACAAACTCATTGTGTAACTCAGAATGTGTAATGGATGGTACCAAGATAGAATTTTTCCCCTTAGCAAGTAAAAGCAAGGAATTCCACACTGGACTGTGCTTTCTGCAACCTGGAGACGAGGCTCATCTCCAAGCCTTTGTGCTAGTCTAGAATGACAGAGTCTAGTTGAGGAAGAAGGAATCTGGTAGAAGCTAGAAGATTAGAGATCTGGGAGTTCGGCAGGTATCTGGGGAAAACTTGGCCAAATATTCTGATTTGAGTGACCTCCAGTTTGTGCATCTGGGAAAAGAGGAAGGATAGTCCAGAAACTGGGCAAGCCCCGAGGAGCAAGCTAGTAAGCAGCACTCCTCCACCGTCTCTGCGTTAGTTCCTGCCTTGCCTTAACTTTCCTTCATGACAGACAGCAATTGTAAGCTGAAATAAACCCTTTCCCCACACACATTGCTTTTGATCATGGTGTTTAGCAGAGAAATAGAAAGCAAGCTAAACAGTGCTTTTTAAGATTCTTCTTTTGTGACCTTCAAGTATGACAACAGCCATAAGTCAGACCTAGAGGGCACCAACCCTTGCCACTCAAAGCATCTATCTGTGACCCAGGAACATCAGTATTTCCAGGGAGCTGGTGGAAGGTGAGCTATCTTAGACCAAACCAAGATCCCTTTTCAGATGGGAGTGCATGTTTGAGTTTGAGAAAATATTGCTGACCATTTCATGATAACAGAAGAACTGAAGAAGGGGGTAGCTATGAGTTCACTTGTTTGTTAATTCTTTGATACATCGCTCTGAGATTCTTCCCTGCAAGGATCTTTGAGACATCCTCTGCTCTTTGGAAGACACATCTTCACATACCCAGTGTGTACGGGTCTGGGCTTACTGGATCCCAAACAGATACAGGTGGGAGCAGTGACGCCTTTGAGAGTCAGAGGGAACGAGTGCTAGGCTGTGTCCCCTCTAAGTCTCTACCTCAGCTAGAAATTTCTAGATAATGTTTTCTGTCTGAAAATAGGAGGAGTGGGGTCGGTTTGGGGATCTGAAGTTGCTGGAAGTTTGGGCCTCTGTTCCACCGGGTCAGAACTGTATGAGTAAATGAAAGTAATTTTTGGTCCCCTTTTCTGTCATGTGGGTATGGTCATAGGATTTAATACCATAAAGCAACAGCAAAATCATAAACAGAGCACAGCACAAGTGATCCCCATAGCCCAGAACACAGGGCAGTAGGTTCCCTCTGCGAATGTGGGAAAGAAACCGCCAGGCATAGATTGGGGACTAGAAGCCAACCTCTGGTGCTTTTATTCTGTCTTGCTCTGTGCTCATGCAAAGCAACATCAAAAGGTATCCTCTCATTAACCCTGCCTGTCTTCTTTGTTCCCGATTTAGAGCACCCACATTCAGATTATTTTTAGAGGCTGTGAGAAGTCAGAAGTCGTCCCTGTTCACAGAGAGTCCAGCTGCCATCTTCAAAGGTAGCCCTGGTTCCGCCCTTTGCAGGACATTCTGGGGCGCTGGGCTCAGCAGCTGGAAAGCACAAAGGCTAGAGATCTTTACTTTCTCTCTGATGTTTACTTTCTCCCTCCCCCACGCCACCCCCATGACCCGAGAAAGTTACAACACACACACACACACACACACACACACACGCACACACACACACACACACACACACACACACGCACACACACACACACTTTCATGTTTTCTCTGCAAAGTGGGGAGGACTCAGCAGTCATCTCTGCCTACGGGAGTCCGTCTGGGAAACCTGTGCAAGCTACTTTCCCTCCCACCATCTACCATCTTTCCAAATTCTTTCCAGCACACTGAATCTGCAGCTTGAAAACCTGGCCTGGAGCAGCCCCCTCAAACTGTGGGTGCCCTTCATCAGACAATTTCAGTCAGATCCAAGTCACAACACTTCTTCCTTGCTGTGTCTAGAAGATTCTGCTCTAGGGTTGTAGAATGAGGAAACTTGGGCTTTCTGAGACCCACTCCTCCCCACTCTACGGAGACTATGCTAAGGCACGGGAAGTTAAAAGACTTTTGTGAAGCCACCAAGCATGACTGTCAGTGTGGCATTTTCACCCCGGCAAGGCTCTGTGTCTTTCCCAAGGCCCTTCCAAGTTATTATAGTTTTGAATCTTAAAAGTTCAAATGTCCATGTGTTGAAAGTTTAGTCCCCAGCCAGGCTTGGGGAAGTTTCAGGAGGTGGGGCCTGCCAGAGGAAAGTTAGGTCACCAACGAGATGCCCTTGAAGGGAATACTGGGACTCCCGTTCCTCCTTCTTCCTCTCTTTGCCTCTTGGTAGTTATGAAGTGAGCAGGCCTTCTCTGTCATACAATCTTGCCATGTTTTCACAGGCACAGAAACATCAGGGCCAGCTCATCATTTACTGTGCTGGCCTCATGTATTCAAAGGTGTGTGTATACACATGTGTGTCTTTCACATAGATGACTTCAGAAGTTGAAGACTATTTTTTTTGGAAGGGGGATTGTCCTGATGCAATGTAGACATAGCAGTAAAGGCAAGTGACCAGATGTTTAGATCACAGTCTCTGGAGCCGTGACCTAAAATAAACCTTTCCTCCTTTCGATTGTCTCAAGACTTTATCACAGAGACACAAAGCTGACTAGCACACAGGGACTGCTATAGAGAGACATTTTAGGTAGTCAGAGAGTAAGGAGTGGAAAGTTGGCTGGCCATGGGGCTCACATGAAGTCTCCTTAGAGTAGGCTGTGTGTTGTCAGCTCCCACAGGCACCCATGCCCAGGGTCCTGCTGTTGATGTTCACAGAAGGAACACCGTAGGCTCTGCTAAAATCATGACCATGCTCAGGACACAGCTGTGAGCTGGGATGTGACCATAAGATCTGGTCACTTGCCTTTACTATTATGTCTGCATTGCACCAGGATGAGCCCCACCCCACCAAATAATCTTGAACTTGTGAGGCCATCTATGTGAATGACACACAGGTCTTTGATTATACCTTTCCTGCACAGGTTCCCAAGGACAGTGACATCAAAGCTACTGAACTGAAGCTTATTCTGTTCCCAATAACCCACTGACGTGTAATTTATGTAGGGAAAGCTACTTTCCTTCAGTTTTGCAGGGAAAGGCCACAAAGAGTCAAAAACATATGGTATTCATGGCTTTAGATAGCTCTAGAATTTTCAGGGACTGAGCCCTCTAAGACCCCCTTATAGATGGTTTCCATGTCAAAATTTGTACTTTGTTCACATTCATTCATTCATTCATTCATTCATTCATTCATTCATTCATGTAAGCAAGCATGAAGCCATTAAATATTTATAGACTATTGAAGGTTCAGGTACTGTTTTACATGCCAAGGAAAGTTGAAATGAACAAAAAAGACTGAATTTGCATCTTCATGGAGTTTATAAATGGATCCACTGAATTATGAAACAACAAAGATATGACTGTCAGTAGAAAGGAGATGGTCTTTGTAGGGTCCAAAAGAAAAAGTTCTTAAGATATATCAATTTCAATATATCCAAGAAGGTGCTGAAATCCATTCAATTCTCCACACTCTGATTTATGTTTGCAAGATATGTTTGTTAGGAATGTTTTTTATGCTAAATGGCAGAAAACCAACTTAAGCTATTATAAAGTTTATAATTCATGTAACTAAAAAAAATTGAGCTGAAATGTAGGCTGGTGGCAAAGGCTGATCCAGTAGTACAAACCAAGATACTGAAGACCTGGTCTCCCATCATTTTTCTTCTTTTCATGATGGTATGGTTTGCTACCCCCACTTGTTCCCAGTTCATCCCTAATGATAGCAAAACACATCCCAGCACCAGGTCTTAGGCATCTTCATACTGAGTTATACAGAGGCATTTTCAGATAGATTGTTATTATTATTATTATTATTATTACTTCTTTCAAAGAAAAGGTGTATCTCAGGCTGTCCTGGAACTCGCTATGCAGATCAGGCTGGCCTCAAACTCACAGAGATCCACCTGCATCTGACTCTTAAGTGCTGGGATTGAAAGCATGTGCCATTTCACCTGGCCTTTAGAATATTCTTAGTATCACCTGTTATGATATGCCAGTGATGATGTCAATGAAGGACAAATACTACATTTTCCCTTCTATGCTGAATTTAGACTTAAAAAAAAACTATATGACATGAGAGCAGATTGGGACTCTAGGGTAATGAGGACTAATTAATGGGAGAGTGGTAGAGGGAAAGATAGCATAATGGGGCTGAATATGAGCAAATATATGATATGTTCACGTGAAGATGTCACAGTGTGGGCCCTTATTGTATATGCTCATTAGGAATGTGAGTGGACATCAAATAAGCAATGATATGGGCAGAGAGACCCATGAGGACACTGTCCAGACACCTGGTAGCTTGACCAGGGTGGCAGTGGCTCTGTATCTTTCCTTTCACTCACAATTATTCTGTTTCTCTGGCTCCTGCCATGGACACACAGAGACATAGAAAAGTCATAGCTGCTGGAACTGTTTGTCCAAAATCTCCTGCTGTGGTTAACATGGAGATGGAATGTCAACACCCCATCAATGTTCCATTGTGGAAGTGGGAGGAAATTTCTATTGCTGTGATAAGACACGATGACCATGGAAACTTACAGGAGAAAGTTTATTTGAGGTATAGTTTCAGAGAGTTGAGAGGCCATGACCACCATAGCGGGGAGCATGGTAGCAGGTGGGCAGGCATGGTGCTGGAGCAGCAGTTGGGAGCTCACATCTTCAAACACACAACCATGAGGCAGAGAGCAACTGGAAATGGTGTGTCTTTTGAAACCTCAAAGTTCTCCCCAGTGTCACATGTCCTCCAACAAAGCCACACCTTCTAATTCTTCCCAAGCAGTTCCATCAACATGGGATCAAGTATTTAAGCAAATGAGCCTATGGGGGTCATTGTCATTCAAATCACCACACACTTCAATCAACCTTCAGTCTGTGGAGATGAGATAAGATCATAAATCTTCACCTCTCCCCGTGTATGTATAAACAATTACCACTGGCAAAGGGGGCAGGCCTCACAAGTCCCTACTCCTCCCTAAACGCCTATAGGCAGTTAATGAAGGCTGAAGGAAGGAGAGAAAGTTTCTTCAGTTCGGTAGCCATTGGTAATATGCCCATGCTCCTATAAATAGCTCTTCACCCATGCTCTTGTAAGCAACATTAATCAAATTAATTGGGTCAAAAATTACATGAAAGTAGAATGGGGACTAGTTAGGGAAAAGAAGGAAATTAGCAGGGAGGGATGGGGACATGGGAGACAACAGGGTGAGTTATTAGCAGGGTGAATATGTTCAAAACACATTATGTATGTGTATGAAATGTCATAATGAAGCCCATTATTATGCATAATTAATATATGCTGATAACCTTTTAAAAAAGGGAGGAATCCATAGAGACAGTGCTGTCCCAAAGTCCTCGTTGTGGGGTACTTGAAGCAGCTCTGCACCCAATCTCTCCACTCCAGAGCTGAGAGATGTGCTCCTACTCAAAGCAAGCTCCTGTTCATTGTCAGCGGCAGCAACGCATTTCCATGGTGACATGTTCACAGGAGAAAGACACGTTTGAAAAGAGCAGGCAATATGAATTAGTTGTCTCTGAGAATCTATCTCTAGGCCTCTTCAGAGGAGATCATGGGGCTAAGAGGTGATAGGGTAGCAATTAGGGCTTGGTCCCATGGGTCTACATGAAGCTGGGGTCTGCTGAACGATTTTTGGAACAACAGGATGCGTATGAGGGTATCCTTGGGAGGACTGTGTAGTTCTTCTAGTCCTTTGCTTATTAATGCTAAAGACCTTTCTAACACAGTCTACTCTACCGCTGCCCTGCAAGTCCTTGGCTACGGTAATGGTATATTCCCATCTCAGCCTATATGGAAGCCCATTTGTAAATGGAAACATAAATTAAGAATTGTTTAAATGACAAGTTCAGTTCCTCCAGTGTCATGAGTCACATTCAAAAAGTGTTCAGCAAGGCTAGGCACCAGCAGCCACTCTATTGGATGGGTAGTCCTGGGGAATATCCATGGCTGCAGAAAGCTCTGTAGAACATGACCAGGGGAAAATAAGTCAGCCAGCAAACTTCTCGCTGTGCAAGCATGCTTCTGTATATAATGCCAGGTGTGCAGGCACATGCTTCTAATGCCAGCACTGGAGAGGTGGAGATAGAAGGATTTCTGGAGCTAGCTGGTCAATCAGAGTAACCTACTTGGTGAGCTCCAAGTCCTAGGGAGAGACTGTGTGTCAAAGCTAGGTGATAGTTCCTGAAGAACTGCAGCCAAGGTTGACCTTTGGCCTCCACATAAGCATATACTTACATCTTGTGCATGCAGGCATGTGTGTCTGCACATGTACTCCTCCCACAGATGAAAACTCCATGAGGAAGAACTGAGTTGGAAGATGGCTTGCAATTTAGCACAGCTAAAAGCTGGTGGTGCTTGCAGCAGAGTGACCCCCAGCTATGAAGCATGAAGCCTGGGGCAGTGCTCTCTGGGAATTCTATTTGGTGCCTGCCTCTCCCTCCCTTTCTCCCCATCATCATGGACCAACATTGCCATGTGGCTCAAATACGGGTAGTGTTCTTCAGATGTAAAAGCTTTGTCCCCAGGGCTGTGATATTGGGAGATATGGTAGGCTCTTTTATGAGGTGGAACCTACTGGGAGATCCTTAGGTCAGTGGAGTATACAAACAAAAGACATGGCTATTGCCCATCCTCTTCTTCTCTCCTTGCTTCCTGGATTACAATGTACACATTCACTCCAACACATACTCCTGCCGTGATGTGCCAGCCCTGTCAGAGGCCCAAACCCATGGAACTGTCCAATCTTGAACTGTACCCTCTAGAACCATGAGCCAAAATCAACTTTCATTCATTTTATGAAAAGCCTATGTCAGGTGTTACTACAGTAACATACAGTTGGCTAACAGAAACCTAAACGTCACTTTCTTCATGAGTGACTCACTCCATTTCTGGGCTCCCATGACACCTGCTACACTAATAAGGTCATCTTGTATACTCTGGAATATACATAGTAACATGTCTTGCAGTCTGTCCCATAGGACAGTCAGGTCTTTTGATGGTAAGGGCAGTATCTTAGTCAACTGGCTGTCCTTAAAGCTTAGCATGAACCTGACAGGTTACTGAGGCTCATTAAATGCCTACAGCACTCTGGGGTTCATAGTCCACTCTCCTTCTAATGCTCTGTCCCTGTGTCTTTGCCCAGGTGATTTGACATCGAGGAACTACAGCTGTATCATGGTTAAAATTTGAGTGCCTGCCCCTGGTGAGACCACTATGCCATGTAATTCAAGACTGTGCAGGCAACAGACTAAAAAAGCTGAAGTGTGAAGATGTGATTAAAAACCAGACAGAGCCTGAGCAGAAGTATGTTTCCATCACTCAAAAGCTGTGTGGCCCTGAATAATATATCTAACAGCTTGGAGCTTCACTCCCATCTGTTGTGAGGAAATGTGGGGAGTTAGTGTGGCTCTGATACCAGGTGTGGGGCTGTCCCAGGATCTCTTGAAGCCAAGGCTGGTGGTCCTGGGACAGCCCTGGGCACCAGTGTGAGGTAGCCTGCTTCTGTAAGTCCCTGTACTCAACACACCTGGTTGATAGTGGCAAGTGTAATTCATCCCTGCTCCCAGCTAATGGCTGGTGGCATTTTGAAGATGGCTGCCTGGCTGTGGTTTTGCCAGCAGCAGAGGGATTTTAAAAATCCAGGTAGACACCTGGATGCCAGGCAATACAACAAAGAATGGCATGTAGCTACGGAGAGGGACAGAAAACCATATGATGGACATGTGAGTGTTGGGGTTGGGGAAGGGGCTCATGTGTCCTAGTTGTTGGGATATGTTGAGGTGGCGTGCCAGTTTGCCATGGATGGACATGTTTCACAGGAACTTGATGTTCAAAATTCCACTGGCCTGGAATCAATATTCTATCCTCGTGTTAGAATTCAGTTTGTGTGGAGAGGGAGGACACAACTCTCAGAATTCTTGGGTGACATACACCACATATCTCAGAGATTAAGGGGATTTCCATGCTTACAAATCATATCCAGTGATGGCTGGATCTTGAGCATGGAGGGGGGTGAGGGAGATTGGGGGGAAAGGCAGAGAAGCTCAGTCCCTGTCCCCAGATCCTTCATCCCAGCCCTTCCCTTAGGCCAGTAGACCACACTGAATGAAGTACCCACATGGTGTCTCTGACGGATGCCACATGGAAAGCTGGCTGGGACTACTTGAGTTGGCTGACACAACCCTTGACAGAGGACTGGCCACAACCACAAACAGCTGGGGCTCTTCCTGACACCAACGTTAGCTACCACATTCTTTAAAAGGGATGTGGGAGGGGGACTATGGTGCAGAATATATACTCCCTATGGCTTTCTACTTGCATGCTTGTTTATTTCTGGTTCACGGAAAATTTGACAGAGTGACTTAGAATGCACCAGGTACTTCTGGGCTGACCCACCCCCACCCCACCCCCCTGCCCAGGCTGCACAGATCCTTACTCTGAGCTCCTTGCTATCCACTCCATCTCAACTATTTTCTTTTGAGGAGAGAAACTTGCCACAAGTCCTTGGAAGCTGGCAGGATGGGCTGGCCAGGTTGGCCTTCCTTCCTTCCTTCCTTCCTTCCTTCCTTCCTTCCTTCCTTCCTTCCTTCCTTCTTTCCTTATTTCTTTGAGACAGGGACTCATGTAACACAGACTGACTTCAAACTCACTATGTAGCCAAGGATGACTTTGAACTTCTAATTCTCTTGCCTCCCAAGTGCTAAGGTTACAGACAGCCACACCTGCCTTGTATCTAACTAGGATGAACATGAGCTTCTTGCATAGCAGGTAAGCGTTCTACCAACGGAGGCACATGCCCAGCTCCTGAAATACATTTTCTTGGTTGTCCTGTTCCCTTATGGTTGGTAGGTGAGGGAATAGCCTCTAACTGCTGTTGGATGGGACTGAGGATTCTCCGTAGGTGGGGGAGGGGGCGGAGACTGTAGGAGATGCTGACTGGGGTCTTCTCAGCTCTGCTAACCTGGATGTGAACTGCGCTGGCTGGGTTCAAAGGAGTGCCGGCTCCCTGACTGGCTGGCTCAGCTTCCAGTGCCCGCAGGCCACAGGCTAATGAAAAGCAGAGCCTTGCTCGCCAGGCCTGCCTGCCCCTCCTTGGCAGCATAGATAAAAACCTAATGGCATGTCAGAGCCTGATGGCAAACTTACCACGAAAGCAAATTATCAGGGCTAAGCTGAGGCAGTGGACCATATCTGCTTTTGTACTGTAAAATAACATAACCGGATGACCCCTCATTTGCCAAAGGGGTGACTGGCTGTAAAGAGCCAGGCCTGGCGCCAAAGTTCCCGGTCACCACACTCTGACTGTTCTTTTCTTCCCTCTCCCCTCAAGTGGCTGGATCTAGGAGATAAGCGTTTGATGACATTGTGTTTATCACTACACTAATTGCAGATTTTTAACAGGAAGAGGGTCTCTGCTTCCTGTCTACACATGCTCACTAGTGCACACACACCCTCTTCTACAACAAACACCCAGATTCCCAGACCCCTCTCTATCTTAGAAGAAAGCCAGAGTCTCACCCGTGGCACCACTGGACTCCCTCAGACACTCACAAAACGACATTTAATTGCATCTAAGACATGTTTTGAAAAAAGTGAGAAGCCAAGAATCAGTGATAGTTGCTTGAGTGACACCTCTGTCACAGGAGCCTAGTCACCCCCAGAAGACGTTCTGAAGTGTCAGTTGGTAGTTTCTCATGCTTTTCTTCCTCCCCCTACTTCCCATAAAATTTAATATTTACTGAGCATACACTAAACTGAGTGGCCCTAGAGAAAGTTCTGTGGGAAAAACAGATATGTTCTGTGACATTTCTGGCCACATGCTTTGAACCTCCACAGTCCTCAATAGGAAATTCCCAATTTTCAGTTAGGTACATGGAGGTCCACAATAAAGATGATCAGTTATATTATCTCTTGCTGCTAGGTGTAACTATGAGACGATTTATAGCTAATAGGGTGTATTAGTAGGAGTATTGTCTAGAAGTTACTAAAAGCTGTGAGCAAAAGGAATGAAGTCCACCATTTCCTCCATTCTCCCAAGGATTAGAATGTGAACTCGATGGTGAAGCTTGAGCAGCTATGTAAAATCATGAGGTAGAAGTCATATATATGATAGGTGAGTGAGATGGAAAAGAAGCTGAACTTGTAGGAACATTTTGGAAATTAAGCACACACCTAGACTACACTCAGCACTCCCGGGCCTAAGGAGTTACTCAAGAGAAATGAAAATCTATATCTAAACAGATGTTCATAACAGCCTTTTTCATCATGGCTCCAAATTTCAAACAATCTGAATGACTGTACATCAACAAGTGTTCTGCTTTGGATCTGGAATGTTCCCCAGTTAGTGGTACTATTGAAAGGTGTGTGTGGTGGTGTGAACTTTGGACCTGGACCTAGTGGAAATAAAGTGTGTCACCAGGAGTATGTCTTAAAAGGGTATCTTTCATTCCTCTTCTTTCCTCAACCTCCTTCCCTCCTTCCCCCATCTCTCCCTTCATCCCTCCTCCCGGCTATGAGGTAAGCTCACCATGCTCTTCTCTCATGACATTCTGTCTCACCAGAGGCCTAAAAGCAATGGAGCTGATTCCTCACAAGCTGTGAGGTAAATTAACCTTTCCTCCTTCAGATTGTATTTTGTCCCAGCAACAGAAAGGTGACTAACTGAGGAGGTAAACAAACAAAGGGTACTGTACTCACAGAGTGTAATGCTACTTGGTGGTGGGAAAGCAAATTACCAATACAAATCATGGCCATGGGTCCTTGAGGTCTTATGCTGGGTGAAAGAAGACCATTGTTGGCATGGAGCTCCAAAGCAGGCCGAAGCACTCCACTGTGTGCTGATAGCATTGACTGCCTTTCAGGGGTGGTGGGCAGCAGGAAAGGAGCTCAGGGACACTTTCTGATGAAATGGAAATGTCTTAGGTCTTTGTTAAAACACATGGCA
Source organism: Lophiomys imhausi (assembly GCA_907164525.1). Classification (NCBI taxonomy): domain Eukaryota; kingdom Metazoa; phylum Chordata; class Mammalia; order Rodentia; family Muridae; genus Lophiomys; species Lophiomys imhausi. Next base: position 3,027,999 of record CAJQZJ010000248.1, on the reverse strand, counting down.
ATCTGTTTTTGTCCCTATGCAAGTCACACAGCAGTGACAACAGTGATCTTGACAATGATAAAACCATGGTGCCAGTTGATTCTGTAAAGCCTCCCACCCTTCAGCCCTCTCATTTCCAACCAGGCTTCTGTGACATTTTCTGTCCCTCTTGTTAATCACTCTTTGGCTGTATGACACTTCCCCCCACCCCCACCCTCCACCACCCCCACCCCCTACCCCCACTGTGTGGCTGACTCCTCTCTCTGATCCCAGTGGTGATGGCTATGAGGAGTCAGGACCCAGGCAGAATTTGACAGTGGGCTTGGTCAGAGGGCCACAGTTTAGGAGTTTCTTCCTGGTCCATGTTCCAAGACTTTCCAGCCCAAAACACTGGGATTCTCAGATACACCCTTCCCCTTCCCACGCACACACCAAGGGGCTGGTTTTATCCCTCTCTCCTCTCACACTCCACCCTTAGCAGTCTGCTTGGCAGGCAGGGTCCCACCTTGTGTGGTTCACTCTGCTACTAGGACTATTCTTAGCACATTGTCAATCCCCAGGAGGCTCTAAGGATGCAGGAGGCTGAGTAACAGCTGCATCGCGGCCATTACCGATGCCATTATCATCATCATTATTGCGGGGATGCGGCTTTTGTGGTGTGCCAATCAGAGGAGGTTTGGGGGCCTTTTCCGTAATTGGAAGAATCAGTCCAGGGCATGCGTGGGTTTCCATTCAGAGTGTATTTGCTCTAGGGAAGCATATTTTCTTGTGTACCGTGGGGGCAGGCATTTCCGGTAGGTGCAGTAGGCAGCTGCCTGTGGGGAGGGATTTTAGACTGCTCCTCTGTCCTCTTCTCCTGCCCTGCCCAGCCCTGTCAACTCTGTCCCACCAAGCAGTCCTGTCACCAGCAGCCACAAATTCTACACTTAGAGATTCATTCTTTGGCCTTCACATTTTCTCTGCAGTTATAGCTCAGAGCTCCTACTATCTTTCTTAGAACTGTGTGCTTTGTTTTGTTTTCCTTTTTCCTTTAAAAGAGTGAAGTGGAATACATAAAGGGCCCCATGAAAGGGCATTTTCTTCATGGAGGCAAGCACATGGTGAACAGGGAAGTGGGTAAGACCAATGAACACCACCTAGAAAGATGAGTGTTTGTATGCTTCTTGAGCACAGACACTTTCTCAGGATGTGTATGTGTGTGTGTGTGTGGCATGCATGCATATGTGTGCACCTGTGTATGGAAGCTATACAATTCTGGGTGTCTCCCTCAGTCACTGTCCACACTATTTTTTCAAGACAGGGTCTCTCCCTGAACCTGGAGTGCATTGGCCAACTCCAGGGATCTTATTGTTTGTTCCCACCTCATCAGCACTGACATGAAATATATACCACCATTCTCAGCTTTTTATATGGATGCTGGAGACTGGAATTCGGGTTAGTATGTTTATGAAGCAAGCACTTTGCTAACTGAGTCATATCCACAGTCCTGATAGCTTTTCTCTTGAGTGCATTGCATTTCGCAAATAATTGGTGCTTACTTTGGACCAAAGAGGCACTGCTGCAAGAGTGGTTCAAATCTTGTCTCATTCAAGTATCACAACCACAGCATAAAGTAATGCTATAGTTTCTACCCTGACTTTCCCCTCAGAGGCCTGTGTGTCAAAGGCATGGCCCCCAGCCTGGAGAACTTTTGGAAGGTGGGACTTTGTAGGAGGTCTTTGAGTACATTTGGGGAATGTACTCAGAGGAGACATGGACCCTGGTCTCTTCCCTTTATTTCTCTACTTCTTGGCTGACAAGACAATAAATGGCCTTCCTCTGCCACCAGGGCTACCACAATGACGCTGCCTCAATGTAGGCTCCATGGCGACAGGGACAAGTGACCATGGAGGAGAAACATCTAAAACTGGGAAGCAAATGATCTTTAAGTGGGTTCTGTGGAATGCTGCTGGCAAGGTGGAAAGAACGTCAGAAAACCTCACATGTAGAAAACCCAACAAGGAATTCAGGACGGGAGTGTGAATGAAAGCCTTTGAATCCTGTTTCAGTCATAAATTGGCATCAATTTCCAACCTCAACTATTTTTAACTTAACACTTTTTTATTCCTTTTTTGGTGCTGGGGGGGGTGGAACGGAGAGCCTCGTATATGCCAAGTGAGTGCTCTACTACTGAGAAGTACTCCCAGCTCCTCACCATCCCCCCCACCACAGCATTTTCTTAACATATCTAACTACAGAACAGTTTGCCAATGCAACGGATTAAATTATCACACCACAATAACCTGCTTCCTCTATCTGAGCCTTCTTGGGAAGGGTAAACTTTGTCCCATTGAGAAAAGTCTTGGCATGTGACATGCTTCCATTGATAAGCTGAGGGTGGAGATAACAGTGTGTCAGTTTCAAATATAGACACTACACAATACCATTTTCTCTTTTGCGCTTTTCCATCAACAAGGAGAACACACACCAGGGGGCTGGTGCGCCTCTGTCTAAGGCCCTAGTATAAGACACTGGGAGCAGAACAAGCCTATTGAATTGCAGATGGGTGAGTGAAGAGACCATCGCATGCTACTGAGTTTTGGGTTTATTTGTTACACAGAATAATTATTAGTGGTAATAATTGGCTTCTTATTTATTCTTTGTGTGTGTGTTTATGTGTGTGCATGTATACTTGTGTGCGCGCACGTGTGTGTGTGTGTGTGTGTGTGTGTGTGTGTGTGTGTGTGTGTGTGTGTTTGAATGACACAGCCTCTGTGTGAAGGTCAGAGGTTGGTTCTCTCTCTGCATATTTTGAGGCAGGGTCTCTTACTGTGCTGCCTTCTTCAGATTAACTGACCTTCAAGCTTTCAAACAATTCTGCTGTCTCTACCTCTAATCCTGCTGTAGCAGTGTTGGTACGAAAGACATATGCTATCACATCCGGCTGTTTAATGGGGATTCTGAGGATCCAACCATAGAGGCTTGTGGAATAGGTACTTTTGCCCACTGAACCATCTTCTCAGCACAGTTATTTCTACTTTCAACGTCACGGAATCAGGGAACTGGATGGAAACTTTGTTGAGAAATGCCAAATCAGTGTCATAATGGATCTGCACTCTTGCCTTCCAATCCTGAAGCCTCTGTCTCTGCACCAACTGTACTTTGGGGATTTCTTATGGCAAGGAGAAACACAAAGATAAGGCAGGGGAGAGTTGGGCATCTCCAGGCTGCCATTCAGCCCTGTGACAAGGATACTGGAGGCAGGAAACATATACCTTCGGCTGTACTTCATCCCAGCCAAGTCCTTGGAGGTACTGATGACAAGGTTATAATCTCAGATGCTGTTGGACTATTTGAAGTTTCTTCTTTTCTAAGCCCTACAAAAGCCACTTCCCCCCACCCCAGGGTCCTTGTCAATAGCCGAAATCCATACTAGTGTGCTGAGTTGGTACAAAGTACAGAATTGATGGTACAGAAAGACATTACACAGCCTACAATTCTTTGGACCATATCAACAGATCATCCGTAGCCTCAACTGCAGAAACATTTCATTAAATCCTTGCAATTGCTCCCCAAAGAGTAGGTATGCTTTTCTGTCTTTTGAAAATATATGGGGGACCTGGCAGAATGTTCACTCCAGCTGGGACTATGGATTCACTTGAGCCAAACTCCAGAGACAGCAGGTTAATCTTCATTCAAGAAATGAGTCTTGAGCACCCTCGTCCATGGAGAGGCTGGAGTATGCCACTGTGGATGCCCGGAGCAGGTTATATCTCAGCAGACAGCCCTGCCAGGGAGGACCCCTGTAGGGTATGCTGAGGGAACCAGAGAAATATGGTGGTTCCTCTCAGGCTGTGGAGGAACTGTCAGAGCTGTTCATCTATAGAGGTGTTAAGTTTTCTTGAAGATGACCAAAATACTTCAGGGAAGAACTTATATTTTTGGTTGTGAACCTAGCCTTTAATGGCTGAACTATTTCTCTAGCCCAGGGAAGAACTTAAAAGGGGAATGATGTCTTGTAACTCATAGTTTCAGAGGGCTTGGTGCATGCTTGTGCACAAATGTCCTTTCACCACAGACAGAGCTCTGAAAACAGAGCAAAATAACCATTACACTAAAGTTCAACTTGGCCAATCAATGAGTTTGTTGGGCTTACTTACAGAATATGGGCAAAGGGTTACTTACAGAAGCATGGGTGACCTTAAGACAGCAGCATCACTGCAAAGCCCCACCCCTTAACAGATAACAACCTCATCAAAGCTGCATTATAGTCTTGAGTCTCCCTTCCACTTATCCTCACACTTCCTGTGTATTCTAGTATCTCACTTGCAGCTGGAGGAGGCAGGAGGGAACAATGACTAGAATCCCAATAGCTCCATTACCTGTACCATAGACCAAGATACTTCTGTATTGTTTTGTTCAATTAGTTGCCATGGCTACCAGTCCAATGCATCTCTACTCCAAAATGGCTTTGAGGTGGTCATGTTAAGCCCAGAGGAAAGAGCCGTACTACAAGAAGAAGCAACTGCGGAGCTCCCTGCCCTGGCAAATAGTGACTAAGGGCTGCCTTCACAGTTTGTCTGGCATGGTGGATACAAAATGGACTTGATTGGTTATCTACAGGGCAAAGTTCCACCCAATGAAGAAGTTGGTTGGTCCATGAGTGAATGAGCTCCCAAATGCAGCTCTAACCTTAATGGCTATGTGTCCTGCAATGGGATTCAGACCTGGAATATGATGGAAAGTCAATGAAATGCTTAACTAGCAAATCAAATCTTTTGTTTCTCACTGTATTTGAGAAAATTGTATTAGTTACTTATGCTTAGCTATGACCAAAATACTTCAGGGAAGAACTTATATTTTTGGTTGTGAGCCTAGCCTTTAATGGCTGAGCCATTTCTCTAGACCAGGGAAGAACTTAAAAAGGGAATGATGTCTTGTAACTCATAGTTTCAGAGAGCTGGGTGCATGCTTGTTTGTGTCTGAGGGTTTTGCCATAGGAATGTGTGGAGGGATGGTGTCTTCATGGTAGACAGGAAGGAGAGAGAGGGACAGGATAGGGAGAGCAAAGGACAGAGGGAGAGGGAGAGAACTTCGGGGTGGGTGAAAGGGGAAGAGAAAAGGTGCAGAGGAGATAGTGTGGGAGGGGAGATGGGGAGGGGAAAGAAAGATACAAGAGATATCAACCTGGTATCCAAGTATAACTTTCAAAGTTACATACCCAGTGACTCAGTTCCTCCAGCTTATTTGCACCTCCTAAAGTTTCTAACACCCTCTAAAACATTGCTACCAGCTGAAGATCAAGGCTCAACACATGAGCCTGTAGTGGGTATTTCAGGTACAAACCACAACAGACACTAAAACGAAAGAGGCCCATCGGCCATGGAAAATTTGAGAAATGAGACTTACAGGCAGAGCCTGGAGAGGCTCATGGAACAACTGTACAGGACAGTGCCCCTCAGCTAAGGATCCTTGAGCTTGTCAATGTCTGACCCATAGCAGAGCATTGCTATAGGACTCGGGTCAGGTGAGCAGGTACCCAGGGCACACATGCTAAGGTGGTATCCATATCAAGGCTGGAGCATTCTGAATCAGCCATTGAGCATGATTGCAACCCTAAATCTTTCTCCCTGGGTGGTGGCAACACTAACATACACCTGTCACCCTGCCTGACTCATGGTGAACTTCTGATTCCAGGGCTAGAGCGCAGTGAATGTGGAAAAACCAGGGAAGAGACCAACAGGGAAATCTGTCTGAACAGATGGTGTCCAAGAAGAGTAAGGACAAGGACATTAAACGTTATTATTTAAGTCACCACAAAGGCCTCCTTTGTGTGGGGGAAGGGAGGAGGAAAATGAAGAAAAAGATTTGCTTATTTGTCTGCCTTAACAAAATTAACATTGCTAAGTGCCAGTGTCTCTGATTATATATGGAAGACACCTTAGGCTGCAATAGAGTAGAGCAAGTACAGCCTGGAACAGAATAGGCTAATATGACTTAGGACAGCGATACAGCCTTGCTTCATGGCCCCCAGATCAGCGTTCTCTTCCAGGAAGAGAAGAGCTCTCCCCAGAGAAGACGGTTAGCATGAAGAAGACAAGTTCCCTGCTGCGCTAGAAAGGCCTTCTCCAGCAGAAACTCCATTTGCGTGCCGACACCATCTTCTCTTGTTCATATTTGCGTTGAACAGGCCATTTTCCATGCTGACATTTTGCATCTAGTTAAATGCCAGCAAATCCAGAGAGATGTGGCTTTGACCTGTAGTCTGCCCTTTCGGACAAGCATCTGATGCTATGGTAACTTTCCTTCTAATTTCCGATATTTCACTTTTTCTTTTTCTTTCTTTTTTTTTTAAACAAAACTGGATGAAATGTTTCAGAGTTTGTATTATCTCTGCTGAACATTTAATTGAGAAATGTTGTTAAAAAGGCATTTGGCTTAAATGGTCTAAGTGTGTGCATAGATACTTATTTTCCTTCAGTAAACTGGCTTTGAATGATTTTTGTTATTATTAGGGAATTGAAGAAGGATTTGC
>CAJQZJ010000248.1:2972919-2986797 GCA_907164525.1 Lophiomys imhausi | reverse complement strand
CAGGCTGGTGTTTTGGTATAGTTGGTACTTTCATGTGAAATAAAAATAAAATTAATTTCATGTTTTCAAACAACACTGTAGCAGTTTTTAAATTCGCTGGCACTCTTTCATGGAGGGGTAGCATCTATGCCTTCTCCCCTGGAATGTGGGAGGCTTGTTACTGTTTTGACCAACTGTGTATGGAGAAAATGACACTGTGACTTCTAAGATGGCTCCTAAAAGGCCAGGCAGCTGCTGTCTGTTTCTCTTGGGACACTCCTTATGGACTTGTTTTGGGGGAGGGCCAGCCTCTTCATGTGCCTCACAGGACACTCACAGAACTCGGTCACCATGTTGAGAAGCCTGAGTCACATCAGAAGCCCTGTAGAGGTGCTCCAGGGAGAGTCTCTGCCAACCTTCTAGCCATCAGTGAGCAATAGTGACCACCACTGATCAGGAGCCACCTTTGACAGCTGATCCATGAGCCTCCACTGGATTCCAACCCCTGCCACCGCTTCACTGGGATGGCTTGAGACATCCCAAGTGAGAGCCACAAAGCTGAGTGAAGTCAATTCTCAGCTCTGAGACATGGGAATACTTGTTTTCAGGGTCAGGTTACTTTGCTACCCAGTGGCAGTGCCTGGCCGAAGCATCTGCCTTGCTTGGTACCTGTGTAAAGGGCTCCGAGTCCTTCCTGGGTCTTGCCATCACTGCGCGCTCCACATTTGCCCAGTGTGTTAGTTAGTATTGGGTGTCTCAGTGGCCCAATCTCCTGCAGCTGGAGGAAGAAAATGATTGTGGAAGACATACATGTTAGTGAGATGGAAAGGATGTGGAGGCAACCTGGGGAGCCCCAGCTTAAGGCAGCCTCCACCTGAGGCAATTAAAATTGGAAATTTAACCTTTAAGGAAAGAAGCCGGCTTTGCCTTTGCATCTTAGGGATTTGACCCGCAGCAGATTTGTGAAATCCCTTCTTCCAGCTAGCCCAAATCACCTGGCTTCCTGGTGTTTGGACACGGGACTCTCAGACTTGTGTACACACGGAGAGTGCTTGCAGGAACACGGAGAGGCCCGAACTATGCCTCTCCTCTGAGCCAGAACATTACTGGAAAAGGAGAACAGGAAAAAGTCAGGAGAGGTAAAAGGAATGGGGGATGGAGAAAAAAGGAGGAGATGAAGGAGAAGGAAGGGAGAAGGAGCAAGGGAAGGAAGGAAGGAAACATGAGAAGGAAAGAGAAAATGAGCAAAGAGCCTGGGAGAGAGAAAAGAGGGGATGAGAAGGGAGAAAGGGAGGGAAGGAAGAAGAGGGGAAGGTAGCAAGGAGTGAGGTGTGAGAAAAAGAAGAAAGAAAGGCAGGGGAGGAAGAGGAACAGAAGGAATGCAGGATGAAGGGGAGATAGAGGAAGATGGGGAAAGGAGGCAGGGAAGTAAGAAGGAGAGGAAAGCTGACTGTCAGTGTGGCTACCCGCATAGTGTTCTCCTTTCCCACTTTCCTGCTGTATTACCTTCATCAGAAGCAGATGGACTGAGGCACAGCAAAGCCTACCTAAGCAGGAAGCATTGCTTTAATTTACTCAGGTCACGGAAATTCATTGGCATTCAGCGTGCGAAGTTGTTTGAACTTACAAGGAGTAACCCAGCAACAGCAATTACCCCACGTGGCCGTCGTGGTCTGATGCTACAAATGCAAGCGGAATGGAGTCTCATAATTTCACAAGGTGACAAAAAAAATTGGATTCTGCTGTTTCACCTTCACCTGTGAAGGAGCAGGGAGAGGCTGGCAGGCCAGCTAAATACACAAAGTCCTTGGACTAGCCTCCACTCAGGGAAGCCCCTTGCCCTGCTTTCTATCTTGGGCCCACTGCCCTAGGTGGGCTTTTGTCTGCTGAGAGCACACCCCCAGAATTTCTTATTAGATTTAGTGTACGAAGGGCTAGAGGCTTGCTAGTAAGAACGTATCAATTCAGAGCCCACTGCTCAGAAATTAGGATTTAGTTCTTGTTACAGAGAACCAGAGCTCACGTCAACATAGGTACTATAGTTGAAAGAAAAAAACCCAGAATAATCTTGCCACAATATATAATACTTAAAGAGTTCCAGCTCTCAGCGTAGTACTGTCTGGAGTACTTTACGTACATGTCTTAGTCTTCAAAGCAATTCTGTGAGGGCAGTTTTAGTATTCTCTCTATTTCAGAGGTGATGGTTTTGAGACACAGAGAGGTCAAGGTTGGCCCAAGGTCACACAGCTAGTAAGAGAACCTGGATTCAGATCACCAGCGATTTGATTATCATAGCTACACCCTCAATTATTTTTGGCAAGGCTGAGTCAAGAATTCAAATTGTTAAGAATCTGTTTAAGAGTACACCTTCTACTCTTTTAAAAAGGGGAAAGTATTATGTCAATAGCTCTTATTCATTCATTAAGTTGGGGTTACTTTTTGGCTATCTTGTTGCTCCTTATTCCATGCACGAAGGAAAAAAAAAAGTTCACGTAGACCCTACATTCATGATCCACCCTGTTAGATTGGCTTTCTCATTACGATTCAAAATCAGTGAGGTTTTTTTTTTCTGGAAGGTCTGGTCGGCTAGACTAATCACAGCTGTGTTTGAGGGGCATCTTTGAGGAAGGGCTATTTCACCATGCAGTCAAGATTGGCAATCACGGCCGGCCTGGGTCATCAGCTGCCAACTCCCAGGGCAGCTCAGCAATGGGCTGAGAACTCTCAATTCCCTCTTTGCTTGATGGGTACAGTCAGCGGTCTCCAGGGAGGTGCCTGGAACCCAGAAGCCTGAGCAATTCTTTAAGCTGGAGGTAGCCAGCCGATTCATCTCACACTGGGTCTCCATCAGCAATGGAGAATGCTGGAGACAGAGGATAAATCTGGGAGTTCTGTGTACAGCACAGACAAGAGCTGTTCTTAAGTTACAAAATGTCCCTGGGCTAGACTCTGGGGTTAGATGTGCCAGGAGAAAAATGCACCCTCGCTATTGCCAGGAAACAGATGGCTAGGTCTTCCTCATAAGCAGGTGGCTTGCCAGCTGATGCTAAAACATCAGGACTCTACCACCTTGGCAGGACAGGCAGGGGCAACCTAGTCTTTTAAAGCAATTCCATTAGTCCCTAGCTATGAGAAGAGGTAGGGTGGTGTATTGTTCTCTATAAAACCAAACAAAATGGAATATACCCTTCTCAAGGCAACATTTGAAATTCCGCAAGTTTTTCAAAAAGGGGAAAAGGGAGAGAGTCTTCCAAGGGACTATAAATGGTGTCCCCCTTAGGCCATTTTACTTTGACAGAAAAGGGAAAGTTCTAGATTCCCAGAACCATATGGCATTAGGGATCATTTCGTTGGGGTCCAGTGTTGTCAAACAGATCTTTCTAGAGAAAAAAAAATATTTAAATCGCACATTACAAGACAATCTTTTAAAGGTCTTTTGGGGGATGCTGGGGATATGGCATAGTTGGCGAAGTGCTTCTTGCTTAAACATGAGGACCTGAGTTCAGATAACTAGCACTCTCCCAAACTGGGCATGGTGGTTTAAGCCTATAGTCAGAGTGCCTAGGAGGTGGAGACAGATGGACCTCTGGAGTCCACAGTCCAGATAACCTACCCAGATTGGCGAGCTCCAGGGCCAGCAAGAGACCCTGTGTTGAAAACTAAGGTGGAGAGAGGTTAAGGAACACACCTGACATTGACCTCTGAACTCCATACATATGTGAACACACAGGAACATACACAGTCATACACCTCTCAAAGATATTCGAGCCAAAATATACCTAAGAACATCCTTTGGTTCATAGACCTTTGCTTTGCAACCCTGGGAGTCCCCAGCCACTTGCAGAGAAGGGGGACACTCAGCTCTTTAAATCGAGGAGCAGTAGCGGATCCTGCCTCAGTATTAGAGGTATGTATAGCAGATACTATCAGGGTCCAAAACCCTCCCTTACCTTCTGGATTCTGTTGGCTCCCTCCCTCTTTCCCAACAACAAGAGTCTGCAGTTCTATACCCACCAGGTGCTTCCAAAGCTCAGAAGGCCCAGTTTGCCTGTGTACGCTGGAAGCATTGACTCTTCCCCTCTTCTTATACCTGCAGGGCTGACCTCCTCTCTCTCTCTCTTTGGCTCCCACCCACCATGCTCTTGAGGTCTTCCTTACATTTTCAAAATAAAGGGACTATACTCAAACTGTGCAGGTCAGAGTCATCCTCAGGGGGACCCTTAAATAACCACAGCTCTGGAGGACTTGGAGAGAAGAAAGCCTTGTCTCTGGAATTGTTGGCTAGTGTAGACCTTGCAATTCCAGGAGCAGAATCGTTCTCCCTACCAGAGTCAGGTACCCGTGTCTCAGTGCAGGAACTCTTGTCATCACTAAGGTTGGTTGTAAAGAGACATGAGGAAGAAGACAGTAGAGACCACGTGACTCTACAGCCTGGAGAAAGTCTACCTCAGAAATGGGGGATGCTGATTCAAGCATAGTCATTAATAGAGAACATACCTCCTTGGCCCAGCTCAAATAATTACTGGGACCATGTCCCTGAGTATCCTGTAAATGCAAAATAATGAGCATGCCATTTCTACTAATAATACTTTTATTAAAAGTAAAGTTCAATTCAGTGATGTGAAAAAGACAGGCAAACGATCTTCCCACTTCTTGCTTCTCCCTTCCCCTCTTCCATCTTCCTCCCTTTTCTTCGTTCCTCACCTCTTGTAGCCTCAAAGGGCTGAATGGCACCAGCTAGGCCCACGCTGGCTCTGCACCTCTGGATATTACCAGTGCTGGGGACATTTTTGAGCTTATTCTGGTCAGTGAGGGTGGCATGATGGAAGCTCTGCTTGTGTGTTTGACAAGTCTTGACAGAAGAAAGAAGTGAGAAGGCCTGTTTTGGGGTGGGAAGAGCTTCACCTTTGCTGTACTGTCCCCAGGAGCTGGTAAAGCTTATGGATATGTCCTCAGAAAATAATAGTTTAAACATATGTAATAAAATGTGAATCACAAAGGAAGCCAAAGATATTAAAGTACACTCATAAAAATATTAAAAACCAGAAATGTGATAAATGCACAATTATGAATGTCTTAAATATGATCCAGTGGCAGCTCTAATAACTATCATAATTTCCAAGTGGTGCTAAGCATATTTCATGATACCTGCAACAACTGTAAAGTACTGAAAAAAACTACCCACACTTTCTCTTGGTTATAAACTTCCAGATACACTAACAGCTGTGGACATGCTCAATTGTGGGCAGAGGTTAACAGAAATAAATTATGGATTTGGCCTATCCAGAAGAACATAGTTCACTTGCCATAGTAGGCATCTCTCTAGATATTAGACATAGGGTAGAGGAAGTAGCTCTTCTGCCTTCTGGTTTCCCCGGTATGTGGTTAGCCAGCATGGCTGTGGACAAATGCTCAGCTGACCAGTCAGCGACATTCTTAGCAGCTATTTGTGACCACCTGCTGTGTTCCAAGCACATCATTTACTTCAAAAACATCCATTTAAACCCGGCGTGGTGGTGCATGCCTGTAATCTTGGCATTTCTCAATGAAACAAAACAAAACAAAACCCATCTTAGACCTTCAGGTGCAGGTAGGTAGAGGGGTGATAATTTTTCCCGGTTGATAGCACATATGACATTTGTTCCCTGTAAAGGCCATCTTGCCTTTTATTTTCTCTCATATATCCCTCATCCACACCATCCCCAATTTTTGCTTTTGTTCCCTTCCCCACAGCAATCATAGCATATGTCCTAATACATGTACACATTTGTATAATGCAATACCATGTGATAAGTGGGATTTTAATTTTTTCATAACCAGTATCTTGTTATATATCTCAAGTGTCCTACCCTTTTCAGTGCAGTATCATGAAGAACTGTCATCTTTTGTAAGTTAGTCTTGTGTGTGGGCTCTTATAATTTAATATTTCACAGACTACACTATGATGGTTAGTTTTTAAATGTCAACTTGTTACAACCTTTAATCACCTGGGAAGAGAGTCTTAATTGTGAAACTGACTAGATCAGATTGCCCGTGGGCATGTCTGCCCTTGGGCATGTCTATGGAGCTAGTCTTGACTGTTAATTGCTACAAGAAGACCCAGCCTGCTGTGGGTGTCACCATTCTCTAGGCTGGGTCCTGAACTGTGCAAGAGTGAAGAAAGCTAGCAGACAGCACGGGTGCATTCATTTCTTTCCGCTCTTAACTATGGATATGATGTGATTGGCTGCTTGAATTCCTGCCTTTACTTTTCCAAAGTGATGTAGTGTAATATAATTGTTAGCTAAATGAACCCTTTCATCTCCTATGTTCCTTTTTTTTCCCTATGTTGCTTTTTATCAGGTATTTTATTATAGCAATAGAAACAAAGCTAGAACATGCACCCACTGTACTTTTCCCATCCACTTTCCTAAGGATAGAAACCCAGGTTGAAGCCAGCTGTCCTCCAGGTTGTTACTGCCAACAGCTCTGTGGTGAGAATCCTTTTAAAAATGAGTGTCTTCACAAGAAGAGAACAGTGAAGAAGGCCACACCCACAAGGCTGGCTCTGTTGTTCCTCCCTTTACTTTCTCTGCAGTGTCCTGGGTTGGTCCTTTCTGATGATCAGCTTTGAATTACTGGGGGACTTTATCTTGCTGTTCTCCCCTGCAGGTTCTCTGCATCTACCTGTCCCACTTCGCCTCCTCTGTTCTGTGACTTTAAGAGAAGGGGCTGCTCAGATTTTGTTTGTCTGTTTTCTCTCCTTAGTAGTAGGACTTGATATTTTGAATTTTGGAAGAACTAAAAGGCAACTATACTGGGATTTTTTTTTTGTTTGTTTGTTTAAAAAAAAAAAAAAAGCCTCCACAGACTCCTGCATGAGACAATTCTTCTGGCTTCTGCATCCGGGATGGGATGGGGTAGTCACTAGATACTCCTAACAAAATGCCACCAAGCCAAATCAGATTGCTTTCTTGGAAAGCTATGCCACTTTATTTGTCCACTCACAGTGACATGGTGGGCTCTCCTCTGTAATTCTGTCTGTGTTGATGGGTCTGAGAGTCAGGATGCTTACACAGTGCAGCCAATGTTTAGGGTGCCTACGAGTACCACTGGTACGTGACTCAGCACTAACAGGTAGGACTATGCAAGTTCAGAGGCACACTGAAACCATGTTTTATTACCAAGCTTGCAGTATATATCTCACCACCTGTTCTTCCTCATGGCCTTCATTATGGCCTGAGAACCAGTGCAGCCCAGAAGCAAAGCCCACAAATATGGTCAGCATAACCATACCTGGGGAACACCCAGTTCAACAAATGCGAGTTTAAAGCCACAGGCTCTGTAATGCTAGAAGGCATTTGTTTGTTGCTCAGGAGTCCTGGAAGAATCAAGTTTACAGTAAACTTCAAAAACCTCAGGGAATTCCTGGTTTCCACACTTTGTCTTCCAGCCCCTGCTTTTCTCTTTATTACTCCCTGTGCTCAGCTCCTGAAAATATTCTATCTATAGCCAATTTCTCTGCTTTTTAGGGAACCCATCTAACTCATATCCTGTGTTTCTACATCTATAACAACTCTACGGGGCAGCTACTCTCTTCCCCCTTTACAGAAAAGAAAATAGACTCTCTCTTGCTCCGCTGCTCCACTGCTTCTCAGGTAGAGAGAACTAAGACTTATCTTTCATACTGTCTCCAGACTTCCCTAGTGACATTCCACCCATATCCAAGGAGCCAATTCATGGCTGCCCCTCTCTCCTTTTTCCTTCTGGTGACAGCTAATTTTCTCTATCAGTTTGGCTGGTCCAGTTTTGGGTCAACACAATTCTAGATGTTTCTATGAAGTGTCCTACTCCCCCTGCTTTTGGATGAGATTAAAATTTTTATCAGTTGGCTGGGTAAAGCAGCCTGCCTTCTGTAATAGGGGTTGGAGTCATTCGATCCTTTGAAGTCTCTAAAATAGATAAAGGTCCAGGGAGGAAGAAATGGCCGTAGACTGCTTTCAGACTTGAGACTGTAACATCAACTCTTCCTGATCTGCAGTCCTAAAGATTTTGTATCTGAGAGGATGCATGAATGTATGAGTCAATTCCTTAGAGGCAAATCTACCTTCAGCTCCATATCTGTTTCCATTTCTATCTTTACCTATCTCTACCACATCAGCTCCATCTTTATCTCTATCTCTGTCACTTTCATCACTATTCCTAGCTTTACTTCCATTTGCAGTCTCTATTTCCATCTTCATTGCCACGTTTGTCTCCAACTCCATCTTCATCTCCATCTATTTCTTTGCCTGTCTTCGACCCATGTCGTATTGGTTCTATGTCTTTGGAGAACCCCAACTAATATCTCATTCCATGTAGATCTTTTTGAAGCAAGCCACTTACCCTCAGGATCTGCTTCTCCGGGATCCAAGCTAAGTCACATGGATTATTTGTTAAGTCACGCATGGGCTTGCTAGTCGTATCTATTATCACTACTCATCATGAGAGAAAATAATTTGTACCAACTTGTTGAGTAGCAACTGAGGGCCATGGTGTAGACTCTCAGATATGATCAAGATATTAGAACTCTTTCTTCTAGCATAAAACTTCCCATGCTGAACACTGCTACCACTAATTCAATTCAATAAATAAAATATTTTTTTGTCCATGTGTCTGTGTGTTGTTGTTGTTGTTGTGACAGAGTCTCACTATGTAGCCTAAGTTACCTTCAAACTCCTTCCTTTTCTCTCAGGCTCCCAAGTTTATACGCTTCCAAGGTTATAGGGTTACAGATGTGTGCCACCTCACCTGGCTTCCACCAATGTCTGAAGAGAGACTCTCAGTCAGTTTCTAGCATGTGTTAGTCCCTGGGAATGTTGGTTATGGTCAGGAAAGTGGAATCATGTGTTTTAAACAAGCACTGTGTGTAAGGTGAGCAATTTTTAGAGAATAGGAGCTAGATAGATACAGCAACGTGAAGACTTTCTGCCAACTGCAAATCAATCATAGCACCATTAATGATTGCCATGACAAAGATTATGAGTGAGACTAATTCACTAGAGCTGATATGAATAAATCCAGTTCACTATGTGGATGGACTCATTGCCAGAAACCATACAATTACTGCAGATTTCTTTTAGAGGAGGAGCCTTTGCAGACATGTGTTTCTTGCAGGTGAGAAAAACATATGGAAAAAGAATCAAAGGGAAAGAATGTATTATTTCTGCATGTGGAGAGAACAGATCTGTATCAATATATCCATATCTATAAATAGTTCTTAGCCAAGCAATGCAGCTGGGCTTCTCCACCTGTCACTTGTCTATCATAGTGTGTCAGGAACATCTAGAAGCTGGCAATAGTGGTACTGGTTTGTAATCCCAGCTACTTGGCAGGATGAGCTGAGAGGATTCAATTCAAAGTGTGCCTGGGCTGCAGGAGGAGTTCCAGAGCAGCCTGGGTAACTCAGTGAGATAAAGAATGTACAAAGAAAGAATTTATAAAAGTCTGGGGTGTAGTTCAATGTAGAATATCTGTCAAGCATGTGAAAGACCCTGGGTTCCATCCTCAATACCTAGAAGAAAAGCACCAAGAATCCTCCTCACACTTAGTTAAAGAATGTGTGATCTCTTTCTGCCTTCATGGCATGCCACTCTCCTCTGAACGTGCCCTCCATACTTGCTTGTTAGAGTCTCTGTGTCAGGTTAAATATTTTGGGACCTTTTACTTGTGCATCTAGTTTCACTCTCAGCATCCCAGCTGACAATGAGGCCCCAATGAAGGGGAAAGACATGTACTTTCTTGGGAAGGGATAGGTTTGGTATAAGCAAAATTCCTTCCCACCAGGAAAAGAAACATCTTCCCACTATGCAAAGCACCTGGTCAGAGTCTTGCCACAGCACTCTAAACTGAAGTCTTGAAGTCTGAGGGGGCCGTACATGACAAGGAGACTCCTCCGTCTATATGATACTAAAGAGTGGAGACGGCCAGGCAGGGTCACCCTGCAGTGGCCTGATATCGACATGTATCTAGTAGCAAAGTGAAAACGGCAGTGCGCTCTGATTAGGCAGTGTTTGTAGCAGCGTAAAGTAATGACAACATTAATTTTGCTCACAAACCAGCCATCTGAGCTGAGCTCAGGGGGGACAGCTTTTCTCTGTTCTACAAAGCATCAGCTGGGGCAGGTTGAAGGCTTGGGACTGAAATAATGTAAAGTCTCATTTAATCACATGCCTGCCCATTGATGGTGGCTGTTGGTTGGGGCACAGTGAGAACCATCACCCCTACATGTGGCTTTCCCAGGTGATTTAGGCTTCCTCAGGACACGGTAGCTGGGTTCCAAACATGAACAGCCCAATAGGACCAGGTGTCACCTTGTCTTCTTCTTTTTTTTTTTTTAATGACCTCATAAGTCATACAGCATCACTTCTGCCATGATCATCTACCTGCTAAGAAGAAAGGGAGAGTATACACATGTCTTTCCAGAAGAGTGAGTGTGAACTTCAAGAGCATGTAGGGTAGAATAGAATGTAGTGGCACAAGTAGTGCAAGTTTGAGCAATGGACTGTGCCATAAGCAGTCGGGGAGGAAATGAGGGATAGGAATTGAGCTATTATGTGGATACATACTGATTTCTCTGGTGTGCCACATAAGTCATGATAAGTTCATGGACCCTAATAGAATTTCAGAGGTTGGGGTGAAGGGAGACTGAGTTTCCTAGGAGCTGAGTTGGAGTAGACATGGGAGCTGGGTGGACATAACAGCAAGAAGCTGAGGACTGGGTCTGGATATTACTAACAGAACCCCCAAGCCAGATGGCAGAAACAGACAAGATAGGGCTGGGAACTCTGTCCTGAGCAAATCTGTAAAAACAATATGGCCATGATGTCATGCAAACAGCAGATGGTGAGAAACCAACGAAGGAATCTGCTTCTCTTGGAAGCGGGGACAGCTCTTCAGCATTTCAGAAAACCTGGCCCCAGTGTAGAACAGATCACCAATGACAGAAGGTACCACGATACTCAAGAAAATGCCAGACAGAATAAACACTGAATAGATTACATTTTATTGGCAGCTTGTGGACAGAAGTGTATTTCAGGTGTATCCCTGTGTTGTGAAGGAGGGGTTCCATATCTGGCCTTTCTAAAAAAAATTGAAATGTGTAATATTAATGAAGAAAGTCTGGTTACCAGTGGCTGTGACAATATACCTGGCTCACTATCTTAACAATTTCGTTTATTTTATAGAGTTTGGGACACACACTTGGGTGACCTTCTGGACCAGAAGCCAGTTATGACCAAGAGAGAAGGAGTGTGTCAAGATGGATCCCCATCTCTACAAAGAGTATAGAGGAGTCAGGGACCAACTTCACACAAGGAGTAGAGCACAGATGTGTCTTCAGCATCCACTTCTCTCCTCCGCTGGCTCTCTAAACTAGCTTTCCCACAAAACCACTGTGAGGCAGCTGTGATTATCCTCATCATACACCTATGGAAGAGGAAGTTTGCAGACACAGAGTAACCTGCCCAAGGTTATCTCTAAATGGCAAAGGCACATAGTGCTCTTTCCTGCTCAGCCCTGGCCAATAGATCTTTCTGTGGGGATTCCCAGAGACTTCAAGGAGGTGAGTTTTAAATTAATACATTGTGGCTTAAATCTAGTCACAAATGTGGTTGGTAGTTTGCATATCGATCAGGGCACATATAGGTTGTTAGCAGGTCATTGTTGCTTTAAAGGGGTGGCACCAAGCATTTGTTTAATGAGAAGTTTTTAAGTGTGTGTGTGTGTGTGTGTGTGTGTGTGTGTGTGCACGCGCATATGTACAAGTGTTTGTGTGAATGCCTTTATCTTTATAGAAAACCAATCAAACAAAAAGAAAATTTGTCAGAAGTTGAAGGAAATTCCATGTATTATTTGCCTGAATACACCAAAGACAACATTTTGTCCATTGTCTTAATTTTTCTATGTATATATCATGCACACTTACACATAAGCACATCATTATTACATATATGTACTAGTATAGTAATGATCATGATAAGAATGCATTGCAGATAACAGGATATTCTGCTCTAAGTTCTTTCACATATATCGCCTGCAAGCAAGGATGTTTTCTGATAAAGCCATAAGATCATGGCCACAATCTGAACATCTACCCTTCACGCATTCTCACTTACTTTGTAGTCCATGTGTAAAATTTTTCATTTGCCCCACGATGTCCCACTTCAAAAAGCAGTTTTGGTTGTTCCTGACGCCAAATCCAATCCAGGAACTAACATTGCATTGACTTATTCAGTTCTTCAATTTCATTTGTTCTAGGACAAGTCCCAGGCGTTTCTTCCACTTTAAAGATATTTTTTG
Organism: Lophiomys imhausi; assembly: GCA_907164525.1. Taxonomy (NCBI): domain Eukaryota; kingdom Metazoa; phylum Chordata; class Mammalia; order Rodentia; family Muridae; genus Lophiomys; species Lophiomys imhausi. The sequence continues at coordinate 2,974,500 of CAJQZJ010000248.1, read as the reverse complement.
AGCAGTTTGTCATTTTGTCGACTGTCCCTCAAGGTCAGGTCAGTTTGTCCAGAGTTTCCTCATAGTCATATTCAGGTTGAGGCCATCGAACAGAGGCTTCTTAGTGACACCCATCAGCAGGTGCATGATGTTAGTTTGTCCACTCTTGGTGTCACACTTGACTGCTTGGTTAGAAAGTGTCTGCCACAACAATGTCACCATTTTTTTCTTCCATAACTAATAATTGTGAGGAGATGCTCTGAGACTGTGTGACTATTAGGGTCCCAGGCTAACTCATCCAATTGTTTTGGTTATCCATTCAGGATCCTCAGCTGAATTAATACCTTTAATGGCTAGAAAATAGTGACTGTCTATGTTTGTCATTCCTTATTGGCTGGTATTCAGTGTAAAGAAAAGCAGTTTTTTCTCTGTTTTTTTTTTTTTTTTTAGTTTTTTTATATCAATATGGACTCTTGAACTTTTGAGTTATATTTGAATTACATTTAATCATTATTTTATTTTGTTGTTTAGATTACCACAAGTATCTGCAGAAGGTGTCACCTCAGTCTGTCTCCTGTGTTCTCAACTTTCTTGGTGATGTGACAAGAACCCAGGCTCATCTTGTCTTTTATAGCTCCAGCCCTGGGATCATGCACTTCTTCATGATGTTTAAAAGTAAGTAAAACTCGCCGGGCGGTGGTGGCGCACGCCTTTAATCCCAGCACTCGGGAGGCAGAGGCAGGCGGATCTCTGTGAGTTCGAGGCCAACCTGGTCTACAAAGCGAGTCCAGGACAGCCAGAGCTACACAGAGAAACCCTGTCTCGAAAAAACAAACAAACAAAAAAAAAACCAAAAAAAAAGTAAGTAAAACTCCCAAACACATTGTATGGGTGTCATAACTGCTTTTTAGTAGCGTATTTGCTTCGTTGGAAGTGTTTGTTGCAGGGAATAGTGTAATGAAGATGCTGAGTTTCCATGTACATCTTGTATGGCTAGACTGGTTCTGAAGAAATAGCTGGTAGATCACAGACCATGTAAGGTTGAGAAATGGATCACTAGAAACATAGACTAACTTTACACTATTAAGATTTAGGAATGTCGGTGATATCTAGCAGAACAGGTCAGGATGGGCTAACCTCAATTTATATTTAGAAGGCACAAATCAATCAATAGGGATTTGGGTGGCATCTGCCACCATGAATTAATCTGTGATTAAGGTTAACAATCCAAGCTGGGTATGGTAGGACATGCCTAAAAATGTCAGCACTTGGAAGGTCGAGGCAGAAGGATCAGAAATTCAAAGCCAGCTCCAACTGCATACTGAGTTCCAGGTCAGCCTGGGCCATATAAGACTGTCTTACAAAGGAGGAAAAAAGAAAAGGTGAGGCAAAAAACGGAGGAGGTGCTAGAGAAATGGCTCAGTTGTTAAGACCACTGATTGCTCTTCCAGATGTCCTGGTTTCAAGTCCCCAAACCCATATGCTGCTTCATAATTGTCTGTAACTCCAGTTTTAAGGCATCTGACGCCCTCTTCTGGTCTACATGTGCTGCACAGATGTGTGTGTGTGTGTGTGTGTGTGTGTGTGTGTGTGTGTGTGTGT
>CAJQZJ010000248.1:2961576-2972909 GCA_907164525.1 Lophiomys imhausi | reverse complement strand
TTTCCTTAACCTAAAGAAAGAGATGCCTAGAAACAAAAGAAGCTTAATGAACACCAAACAGATTGCACCACAAAGAGACATAATAGCCAACACTAAATGTATAGAACAAAGAAAGAATATTACAAGCTACAAGAGAAAAAGACCAAGTAACATATAAAGGCAGACTATCAGAATTATACCCGAATTCTCAGCAGAGACTTTAAAAGCCAGAAGGACCTGGGCAGATGACTTACAGACCGTAAGAGACCATAGATGTCAGCCCAAACTAGTATACCCAGAAAAAAATTTCAATCCCCATACATGTAGAAAACAAGGCATTCCATGACAAAACCAAATTTAAACAATATCTATCCACAAATCCTCAGAGCCCTACAGAAGATATTAGAAGGAAAACTCCAACCCAATGAGCCTAATTACATTGAGAAAAACACAGGAAATAAATAACCCTAAAACCGAAAGAAAGGAAACATACACACTCTATCACCACCAACATCAAAATAACAGGAATTAACAACATTGGTCATTAATATCTCTCAACATCAGTGGACTCAATTCCCCAATAAAAAGATACAGGCTAACAGAATGAATTTGAAATTAGGATCCAAAATTCTGCTACATAAAAAAAAAAAAAACAAAACACACCTCAACAACAAGATAGACATTATCTCAGAGTAAAGGGCTAGAAAAAGGTTTTCCAAGCAAATGGATCTAAGAAGCAAGCTGGAGTAGCCGTTCTAATATCTAATAAAATAGACTTTTAAGCAAAATTAATCTAAGGAGATGGGGAAGGATACTTTATACTCATCAAAGGAAAAATCCACCAACATGACATCTTAATTCTGAATATCTATGCCCTAAATGGAAGGGTACCCACATTTGTAAAAAAAAAAAAAACATTACTAAAGATTATATCACACATTGAATGTCATACATTAATAGTGGAAGACTTCAATACCCCACTCTCACCAATGGACAAGTCATCAAGACAGAAACTAAACAGAGAAATAATGAAACTAACATACATTATGAATCAAATGGACATAACATGTACGCAGAACATTTCACCCAAACATGAAAGTGCATACCTTCTTCTCAGCACCCCACAGAACCTTCTCCAAAATTGACCATATAGTTGATCACAAAGCAAGCCTCAACCAATACAAGAAAATTGAAATAATCCCTTGTATTTTATCAGATCACCTTGGCTTAAAACTGTACTTCAACAACAACAGAAACAACAGAAAGCCTACACACTCATGGAAACTGAACAACTCTCTACTCAATGATCACTGGGTCAGGGGAGAAATAAAAAAAGAAATTAAAGACTTTCTAAATTCAATGAAAATGAAGGCACAACATACCCAAACCTATGGGACACAATGAAAGCAATGCTAAGAGGAAAGTTCATAGGACTAAATACCTTAATAAATAAATTAGAGAGATCTCATACTAACAACTTAACAACACACCTGAAAGCTTTATAACAAAAAGAAGCAAACACACCCAAGAGGAGTAGATGGCAGGAAATAATCAAACTCAGGGCTGAAATTAATAACTTAGAAACAAAGAGAACTATGAAAATAATCAATGAAACCAACAACTGGTTCTTTGAGAAAATCAACAAGATAGACAAATCCTTAGCCAAGCTAACTAAAAGGCAGAGAGACAATGTCCAAATAAACAAAATCAGAAATTAAAAGGGGGTCACTGGAAGAGACACTGAGGAAATCCAAAGAATCGTTAGATCTTACTTCAAAAGCCTATACTCCACAAAATTGGAAAATCTAAACAAAATGCACAATTTTCTTGATAGACACTACTTACCAAACTTAAATCAAGATCAGGTAAACAACTCAAATAGTCATATAACCCCTTAGGAAATAGACGCAGTCATTATAAGTCTCCCAACCCCACCAAAAAAGCCTTGGGCCAGATGGTTTTACCACAGACTTCTACCAGATTTTCGAAGAAGAGCTAATACCAATACTCCTCAAACTAGTCCATAAAATAGAAACAGAAGGAACATTGCTAAACTCATTCTACAAGGCCATAGTCACTCTGATACCTAAATCACACAAAAATTCAACAAAGAAAGAGAATTTCAGACCATTTTCTCTTATGAACATTGATGCAAAAATGCTCAATAAAATACTTGTGAACAGAATTCAATATGTGAAAATCCATCAATGTAATCCATCAAACTAAAGATAAACTACATCATCATTTCATTAGATGCTGAAAAAGTTTTTGACAAAGTTTTTCATGTTAAAAGTCTTAGAGAGATCAGGGATACAAGGCACATAGCTAAACACAATAAAGGCAATATACAGCAAGTCAATAGCCAACATCAAATTAAATGGAGAGAAATTTACATCAATTCCACTAAAACCAGAGACAAGGCTGCCCACTCTCTCTGTATGTATTCAATATAGTGCTTTAAGTTCTAGCTAGAACAATAAGACAACTAAAGGATATCAAGAGGATACAAATTGGAAAGGAAGGAGTCAAAGTATCACTATTTAGCTATTTGCAGTTGATATGACAGTATACATAACCAACCCCCAAAATGCTACCATAGAACTCCTACATCTGTGAAATCCCTTCAGTAAAGTAGCTGGATACAAAATTAACTAAAAAAAAAAAAAAAAATCAGTAGCTCTACTTTATATACAAATGATAAACGGGTTGAGAAAGAAATTAGGGAAACAACTCCCTTCACAATAGCCACAAATAACATAAAATATCTTGGGGTAACTCTAACCACACAAGTGAAAGACCTGTATGACAAGAACTTCAAGTCTCTGAAAAAAGGAATTGAAGACGATAACAGAAGATGGAAAGACCTCCCATGCTCATAGATCAGTAGGATTAACATAGTAAAAATGACCATCTTACCAAAAACAATCTACAGTTTCAATGTAATTCTCATCAAAATTCAATTCCAACACAATTCTTTACAGACCTTGAAAGAACAATTCTCAACTTCATATGGAAAAATAAAAAACCCAAGATAGCTAAAACAATACTGTATAATAAAAGAACTTTTAGAGGTGTTACCATCCCTGATTTCAAGCTGTACTACAGAACAATAGTAATAAAAATCACAAGGTATTGGCATAGAAACAGACAGATTGGCCACTGGAATTGAATCAAAGACCCAGAAATAAACCCACACACCTACAGATACTTGATTTTTGACAAAAAAGCCAAAACCACGCAATGGAACAAAGAAAGTATCTTCAACAAATGATGCTGGTCTAACTGGATGTCTGTATGTAGAATATTGCAAATAGACTCATATTTATCACTCTGCACAAAACTCAAGTCCAAGTAGATCAAAGACCTCAACATAAAATCAGATGCATTAAGTCTAACATAAGAGAAACTAAGGAATAAGCTTGAATACACTGGTACATGAGACAACTTCCTGAACTGAACCCAAATAGCTCAGGCACTAAGATCAAAAACTAATAAATGGGACCTCATGAAACTGAAAAGTGCCTGCAAGGCAAAGAACACTGAGGTTAGGACAAAACAGCAGCCTACAGATTGGGGAAAGATCTTCGCCAAACCTACATCCAGCAGAGGGTTAATATCCAAAATATATAAAGAACTCAAGAAATTAGACACCAACAAACCAAATAACCCAATTAAAAAATATGGTACACAAAGCTAAAAAGAGAATTCTCAACAAAAGAATCTCTAATGGCCAAGTAGTACTTAAAGAAATGTTCAACGTCCTTAGTCATCAGGGAAATACAAATCAAAACAACTCTGAGATTCCATCTTACATCCATCAGAACGGCTAAGATCAAAAACTCAAGTAACAGCACATGCTGGAAAGGATGTGGAGCAAGGAAAACACTCCTCTATTGATGGTGAGGGTGCAAACTTGTACAACCACTTTAGAAATCAACTTAGCGGTTTCTCAGAAAATTGAGAATAGTTCTACCTCAAGACCCAGCTATACAACTCCTAGGCATATTCCTAAAAGACGCTCCATCATACCACAAGAACACTTCCTCAACTATGTTCATAGCAGCTTTATTCATAATAGCCAGAAACTGGAAACAACCTAGATGTCCCTCAACCTAAGAATGGATAAAGAAAATGTGGTTCCAAAAAAAAGAAAGAAAAAAGAAAAGAAAAGAAAAGAAAGAAATAAAAAGAAAATGTGGTTTTAATGAAATTTGACATAATGAAATTTGCAGGCAAATGGATGGAATTAGAAAAGATCATCCTGAGTGAGGTAACCCAGACCCAGCAAGACATGCATGTTATGTACTAAATTACAGGTGGATATTAGCCAAAAAGTACAGGATAAACATGCTATAATCCATAGACCCAAAGAAGCTAAGTAACAAGGAAGACCCAAGGGAGGATGCTTGAATCTCACTCAGGAGGGAAATAAAATAGACATTAGAAGTGGATGGAGGAAACTGGGTGGGAGGTAGGTGGAGAGGGGAGTGGAAGTGGGGATCAGGTATGGGGAGAAGGAGGAGGGCTGGAAGAGAGAACAGAATTCAGTGTGGGGGGGCATCTATGGGACAAGCCAGCGACTTAGGATGCGTGAGGCTCCTGGAAGTCTACGGAGGTAACCCTAGCTGAGACTCCTAGCAGCAGGGGATATAGATCCTGAAGTAGCCATCTCCTGTAGCTACACAGGACTTCTAGTGGAGGGAGGGGGACACCAACCCAACTACAAAACCTTCTACCTAAAATTAGTCCTGCCCACAAAATGTGCAGGGATAAACATGGAGCAGAGATTGAAGGAATGACCAACCAATAACTGGCCCAACTTGAGACCCACCTCATGGGAGAGAGCCAACCTGATAGTATTAATGATACTCTGCTATGCTTGCAGACAAGAAGCTAGCATAACTGTCATCTGAGAGGCTTCATCCACCAGCTGATGGAAACAGATGCAGAGACCCATAGCTAAACATTAGGTGGAGCTCTGGGAGTCTTGTGGAAGAGTGGGAGGATGGATTGATGGAGCCAGAGGGGTCAAGAGCACCACAAGAAGACCTACAGTGTCACCTAACCTGGAAACCTGGGAACCTGGGAACCTGGCTCAAGGAAACTGAACCACCAAACAAAGAGTGTGCATGGGACAGATCTAGGCCCCCTACACATATGTAGCAGACATGGAGCTTGTTCTTCATGTTGGTCCCATAACAGTTGGAATGCGGGCTGTCTCTGACTCTGTTGCCTGCCTTTGGATCACTTTCCCACAGCTGGACTCCCTTGTCTGGCCTCAGTGGGAGAGGATGTGCTTAGTCCAGCTGTGAATGTACCAGGGTGGGTGAGAGCCACACCTGATGTGCCATGGTGGCGGTGGGGCTTCCCCTTCTCTGAAGAAAAGGGAAGGGGAGAATGGGGAAGAGGGTGTGAGGGTGGGACTGGGAGAAGAAGAGGGAGGGCGCTGCAATCTGGGAGCAAAATGAATAAATAAATAAATTTTAAAAAGATAAATGGTCACTCAAACTTTTTTTTTTTTTATTGGAACTAGAGAAGCTCATCCTGAGTGAGCTAACCCAGACCCAGAAGGATGCACATGGCATCTATTCACTTATAGTTGGATTTTAGCCATATAGTACAGGATAACTAACTTATACTACAACCAATGCAACAAAGGGAACATGAACATAGACTTTGTTTCCTGTCAATGAGACACTTTGCCGTAGTGGTGCTGCCTTGTAGTCCCCCAGTGTATGAGGAGGCTCTTGGCCCTCATATGACTGCTGAACTGGGGCAGGGGGCTGTTATGTAGGGACACTCCACTCCAGAGGAGTGGGATGGAAGGGAGAGGGGGTAGAGGGTGGGAGGGCAGGAAAGGGAGGGGTTGGAAGAGGACACTGTGATGGAGATGTAACCTGAAGTAATAAATATTAAAAAAGTAAAATTTAAAAAAGAAAGCTCCTTGCAAACCTGAAAAAAATTCACCTACCCATTCATGCACTTGCTTATTCATTCACTTTATTTAAGATGTAAGAAAACTGCTTTCTTGTCTCACCTTTTACTTGATGAAAAATAGGCTTACATTGCTTGGTCAACAACATGAACTCTAGGACACATTGGAAAACAGTGGTTATTAGAAACTCCACCCAGTTTACCTTGAAACAACTGTATTTGATACAAATTAAACATTCTGTAGTTATATATAGTGCACATTGTATCTGGTGACACTTTTTGGAACAGGAGTTCCTTGCTGAATCTTGTAACTCACTGATTTGATTTACAAAACAGGAGAACAGAGCACTGGATTCATTTCCTCACCAGGTTCAGAGCATATCATAGGCCCTCCCTGTCTTTTCCTTACTTCAATGTTCTAGCTTGCTCACAGTGGTCAAAACCTTGCATGAAAAGTAGTCAAAACGTTGGGGTCTCATGTCTGCCCCCTATTTTAATTCATAAATAAAGGGAAAAGCTAGAGAAGCCTGAAAGAAAAGGCCACAGACTCAGAAGGGTAAAAGAAAGAAGGTGTGAATAAAGGTGGGGAGTTGATCAGGGTGCACACAGCTGAGGATTAAGGACAATATTAGGGCTGAACTGGACCCAGACAGAAACTAAGAATTTTGGGGTCACAGTAATTTAAATTCCAAGTTAAAATACTTTAAGAAAATTGAGACTGTGACTTATGAAATTAGAAAGACTGGAACAGGGCAGAATATGTGAATTGTTTGCCCTGGAAGCAGGAGGACATGAGTTTGATGTCCAGAACCCACGTGAGAAAATCCTATGCACACCTGTAATATAAGCACTAAGGGAATGAAGATAGGCAGGTCCCTGAGGCTGATTGGCCACCCAGCCTAGCTAAATCACCGAGTTCTAGGTTAATGAGAGACCCCGTCTCAAAACAGAAAGTATATAGCTTCTGAGGAATGACAACTGAGGCTGACCTTTGACCTCTAGATGAATGTGCACACATGTACATTTGCACACACACACACACACACACACACACACACACACACACTCTCTCACACAAAGCATGCACACAATGTAGAAAACCTCAAATAGTTATTAGAGAGTTTAGGAGTAGCTAGCTGGTCCAGGTGCCTACTTGGTGTCATGACTTCAGTACCTTACCTTTGCCTTTCTAGATGGTTTCCTGGGGTTTTGTTGTTGTTTTTGTTTTTGAGACCAGATCCTAATTTGTAGCACAGGTATGTCAGGACCTCATGGTTATAGCCCAGGCAACCTCAAACTTCTGGCAAGCCTCATTCTTCAGCTTCTTGGGTGTTGGGATTATAGGTGTGAATCATCATGTCTGCCTCTTATTAGTTCTTAACTTGGTCTTGTATTCCCCATGGCAACCGTGGTCTTATCTCTTAGCAGCTCAAAAACTTTACTGGGAGGACATCTTATTGATGTAACTTGAATAATAGACTGGGTGTGATCCAGCTCCTCTGGCCAGAGGGATGCATGGGATGTTCTAATTTCCTGGGAATGGAGCTGGACTGTGATTAGAAAATAGTAGAATCCTGTGGTGGAGAATGGAGGAAGATTGATCTCCAAATCTATATTGGGAGAAAAAAAAAGATGCTCTCTCAGTTGTTGTGAAAACAGCACTATGTAGCAAACCACTCTAAAGCTCAGAGGCTTGGAATGGTGCTTCAGACTTCAACTTGTGGAAGGAACCAGTCACAAGTTGGTACTCTCCAGTCCACATATTAAAAGAAGAAATAACATGTACAGAGGTTCTGAGTCTGGAGAGCTCTTAAAGTTTTAGAAATCAAAAGCAAATGAGCATCAGGGAAGATGACGCTGGCAGGGATGGCCTTGTAGTGACTTAGAAGCGAGTTGTTACTTGAGAAATCACTTCTCCAGACCGATCTGTTACTGCTACGTGGAGAATTGGGTGATGGACTAGATGGACCAAAAGTAGACGTGAGAGTCTTTTTTCCCAGTCAAGGTGAGCAGAAAGCTTGGAGGAGCAGAGATGGCATGAGGTGGGTGGAATTGAGAGGCATTTTGAAGATGAGGCTGAGAGTTGCAGGGGCCACTATGGAGAGGGAGGAGGCCAAGTAGGGAGACCTCTGTCATTGGGCCCTACCACTACATCAAGGGATGCCTGAGAAGTTCATGAGCCATAGGACAATTGCACACTCCCAGGGGGCTAGTGGAAGCATTAATTAGTTCATATTTGTCTGCATATTCTCAGATAAAAGAATCTTTGTAGTCCTCTAGTGATGCATGAAATTCTGAGCTGAAAGAGGCCATGTAGTGCAACTGAAGATGGGAATGGCAGCGTTGAGTGGACAGGGTCATTAGTCAATTACAAGAAGCTTGAACCTACCCAGTCAGTGTCTCTCAGAGAGTGGGCATGTCTGGTGACCACCAATGGTCTATTAATGACCAACCTTGCACTCCAGCTGTGATGGGGTCTTTTATTTCCTCCTGCCTAAGAGCCCTTTCCATGAACATTGCACCTGCCTTCAAGCTAATGCATTCAAAGAGGAAGGAGGAACAAAGGGGGAAGATTTCAGGAGTTCTGGGCAGACTCTGAGACTCATTAAAACTCTGTTTCAACCTGAGGCAGAATCAACATTATCCAGAGAGGTTCTACAATGTATGTGGGTACTGGAGAGGATAGATGAGGGCCATAGAAGAAAGACCAGAGGCAGCTTGAGAGGCACAGAATTCTTCCCATGAAAGAATTCGAGTAGTCTAAGATTAGATGAAAGTTTCATCTTTGTATATTTGGTGTTTGTCCCCCTCTTTTATCCATAAATTTTTTCCAAGTTGTTCAGCTAAAACGTCAAAGAGTATATTAAATTGCTAGTTAGGAAACATCACCCCCAACAAATCCTGTTCATCAAAATGTTAGTGCTTTCTCTAGGGGCCTTGTGTTCAGTTTGTCAACAAGCTGAAGCCATTGAGCTGGGGCTCCGTGCAGCCCAGGAGCATGATTTAATTAATATCCTACCCATAATACCTTGTTGGGTTTATGCAAACAAAGCTCTGTCACTCCTCACCTTAGGATTTACCCTCTCCTTGAAGCAAGCATTTATTTACCCACAGTTTGACCTCATGATGGTGTTCAGCAGATGTGGATCTTACTTATTTGCATTGTTTTGTGACAGTTGCAAAATTCATTAGTGGCTCAGGAATGAATCCTCAGTGGACTGCCCCAATGATAGGTGAAGAAAAGAGGACTGGTACTAATTAGTCCTCTTCTTTGGTGAGATTGGGTATTGGGGATGAGCTAGTACCCCTTTCAAAGATTGTCTATACCTAGTTTGAAAGTTGAGGTGGACAGTAAGTGACAGAAATTGACTCTTGGCTACCTTGGGCCAAAGAGGACCTTGGATACCATTGAAAACTTAGATGAATGATGGGAAGGAAATAGCTCTGAGCAAGAACTAACTGGGCAATAGATAGTATACAAGTTGGTTTGTCCAGCAGGTCTGGACAAATAGATACCTACTAAGTATGGTTTTGGCTATGTGTCACTCAACACCAGAATTTCTCAGAGCATTAAATAACATGATAGACTTATAATGGATCATGATAGTGCTGGAGAAGACTCTTGCTTCTATGGGCTCTAAGCAGGCCCTATGGCCATTTCTGCCACCCATCTATGGAAACCATGTAAGCAGAAGGAACTCACAGTCAATATAACTAATGAGATACTAGAAGAAAAAAAATACAAAGGGCAAAACCTGGGCAGACTTTCAGTGTGCTATGTATTATCCATGAACCAATGTCCCCAAGGCCTACAAACGTTGGCTATTCTGTTCCAAAATATTGTATCTGAGGCTAAAAAATGGGAATTGTGATTGTTCCTGCCCAACAAGACTTGAGTTGAAATGGCGGTTAATGGTGTCTAGGCCCACCTTCTCTTTAGGCCAATGTTCCTCAGAGTAACTTAGTTGTGAATTATGCAGTACTTGGAACTGTTGTGTTGTCTTACACAGGAACTAAAGATGGGGTCCTCCCCCTATGCTTTTCATTCTGCTGCGAGCTATGTCCTTGTGAGAGACTCTTATCAGACAAGTGCTTACCTGAAAAATAATGGCTGACTTGTTTTCATCTATGCTGAGTGGTAAAATAGAAGAAATGGGCTTATGTGTCAAATGTACTGACTGAGCAATCACTTGGTAACATAACCTCTTCCGGTCAACAACTTATTTGAGCTGCACATCTATGATGCACAGACTAGATATTGGGGGGAGGATAGAGTGTCTTACTTGGTATGTTCTAGAGAGAGGTGAGCTGAAGAGATTGCGTTCACAAGTTCTCAAGTTCTGGATAGTTCTGGATCAGGTGCCAGTGCCTCTTCTGAAGCATCTTGTTCCAGACTAGAGAGTCTTGTCTGCAAGGGTGGGAAGAAGTAGCCATTAGTAGAAAAGCTCTTCAGACCAGAGTATCTGGGCTGCAGGGTAATTTAGTCTGGATCTGGAATGTCTGTCTGCAAAAGTTCTATGTAGGGAAGGCTTGGTTCCTAGCCTACAGCACTATTGAAAGATGGTGGAACTTTTTAGATGTGAGGCCTACTGAAAGGTTTTATGCCACTGGAGACCTGGAGACTCAAAAGGGATTGTGGGAGCCTTGTGTTGTGTTTCCTGACTGCCATGGCATGAGTCACTTGTTCTATCAACCACATGCTCCTGCCGTGATGTGTAGCCTTAATACAGGCCCAAATGGAGCCAAGTGATAGTGGGCTAAAAGCTTTGAAATGGTGAATAGAAATAGCTTTTTTGATGGTGTGTGTGTGTGTGTTTTGAATGTACTTACTAGTGTAGGTATGTGCAAATGTGTGTACACTTGCACATGAGCCAGAGGTTGACACTGGTTATTTTTTTTCAATCCCTCTCTACCTTTTTTTTTTTTTTTTGAGAGAGAGAGAGAGTATCTCTTACTGAACCTGAAAGTCATCGATTTTGCTAGGCTGGCTGGCCAACGAACTTCAGGAATTTGACTATCTGACCTTCCTGCAAACACCAGGGTTGTAGGTATGTGCCACATTGCTTGTTTTTGTTTGTTTGTTTGTTTAAACATGGGTTTTGGGAATCTGGACTCAGGTCCTCATGCTCGTCTGACACTTTACCAATGATGGTATCTTCCTAGTCCAAGTCTTTCTTCGATATAAGCTGATTATCTTAGGTATTTGTTGCAGTAACAGAAATCTGTCTAATACAAGGAAGAAAGCTAAGGGTGGATGAGGGAGTGAAAGGATTTTGAAGTCCCCAAAATATTGAGAGCAGGGCTGAGAATGCCTTGACATGTTTATCTCCTTTCTAGCCAAGACTTCCTGGAAGGAAGGAAGGAAGGAAGGAAGGAAGGAAGGAAGGAAGGAAGGAAGGAAGGAAGGAAGGAAGGAAGGA
>CAJQZJ010000248.1:2940149-2961566 GCA_907164525.1 Lophiomys imhausi | reverse complement strand
GGAAGGAAGGAAGGAAGGAAGGAAGGAAGGAAGGAAGGAAGGAAGGATGATTTTATGGTTTTAGAAGGTTTGTGGAGCAGGAATAAAAAGATGTGCCCCATGGTTTAGAGTCTTTGAAGGAGACCATTGCTTAAGCTTCCTCCTCAGCTTCTTGAGATTCCTATCCCCTTTGGCATTCTGAGGGCTTTAAAAAGTTTATCTTGTGGATCACACAAGTTCTCAACCCCAACTGCATACAATGGTGGATAGGCTCTTGAGTTTTCATTCCCAGTTCACTTACTTTTCCACCAATATTTATCATCTCTCCAGATGACAAACCCCTCTACACATGCATTTGGCTTTGATGCACCCCTGTCCATCCAAGATCAAACCTGTTACTATGTTCTGCCAATGGTCGCTCCACAAACGCTTAGGACTTATACAATTTGCCCACTGCTTTTTATTCCCACGGATTCTGTACTAATGCAAGCTCCCTTGGCATCCATTTCTCTGACTGAAGTCTTGCTTTTCATAACCAGTGTTCTAGTGCTCTCCAGCCCACCCATCAATTAGAGTGAATTTTGCAAATATCTCAACCACTTTTCAATGCACTGTGGAGCAAATTCCAGCCCTGAGCCACTCATGATGTGCTAGCCTAGGTCCAGAGCCATCTTCCATCTGTGCTTCATACAGTCTATAGAATGAGTGCTAAAAGCGAGCTCCTTCCTGGAAACCTGGAAAGATTCTTGTGATCATGCCATTGTGCTTTGCTTTGAGCTCATCTAACCCCATGACAACTTTTCATGGGAAGACAAGCATCTTGTCTTTTTGAGGTCCACTGCTGGAGTGGACACCATCCAAGCCACCAGGATCCCTGGTTTCCAAGAGATGTTTTAGACAAGTGAATGAACTGTCAGTGCCTGATTCACGCTGTTGCCACCATCTTCTGTTTACAGAGAAGGAGGATGCATGAAAAATATCCAAAAAGGAATTACCAAAGACATAAATGTCAATTGCTGTCAGAAACAAGAGTAGATTCAATCTCTCTACATGCTTCCATACCACACCACCTTCCAGGATGCCAAGAAAATGATGTAATCTGATGCATGAGTTCCCTTCTGGAAGCTGCCCCAGCCTGTCTATCTGAGGGTAAAAACAACCACAGATTCAGTTTACATCTTCTTTTGCTCCCTAGCCTATCAGAGCCAAGGTTGAGTGGTGCCAATTTGCCGATGGTGGTTTTTATGATGTGGGCTGGGGTCATTGGGAACTGTTCTGAAACCATCAAATTCATTTCAATTAGAAGTGTAACTTAATGTCCAATTTTCAGACCAGATTCTCCGAGTAAAAGAAGACCATTTTGTTTGCTGAGCTGCTTCAATCTGATGAGCAGTACTTGTGGGTACCAATGGTGCCTGGCAGGGAAATCCTTGGCGGGGGTATTTCTCCAGGTTAATAGGAGGTACAAGTCAGGGTAAAGCAGGGGTGAGGAAATAAATGTGGAAAATGGGAAGGGGGCAGTGTGAAATTTGAACCAGTGTGGATCAATTCCAGAATGCTGCCCAGGGATTCCTAAAAGTGAACCCAGGGAAAAATAAATACATCTCATCCTTATTAACACTACAAGCCTTAAATGAGTCCTGATGTTAATTCCAAAGAGATGTCTAAATGCCTCCTTCAAATTGCCGACACACTTGCCCTATAAAACAACATGTACTTCTTTTTATTCACTCCATGTTCAAAAAATAAAGGAAATTCCTTTTGCAGTCTAGGGCCAAGGAACAACCCAGGCCTGGCTTTGATTACTGAGAGCTAGAGAATTTTGAGTGAAAGCTGCAGCCGGCTGCCAACCTGGTTATTAGCAATAAGCATCAAGCCAGTCTCGAGAGAGCAGGGGCCTTTTGAGAATGTCAGACAGCAGCCGGCACCCTCCTTTGACAGCACCTGCTGTCACCATTGGAGGTGTGGACCCGTCCAGAGCTCCATTTCCTCTTGGCTGAATCGGCAGCACTAATCAACAGAGAACTAAGCCCCTTCTATTTATATAATATCTACCTACGAGCAGCCCAAATTGTCATGCTCCTGTTTAAGAATCCACAATGGCTCCCCATGGCCCCTCAGACCAAGTCCAAATGCCCAGCTTCATTGTTCCAGGTCTCTTGACAACAGAACTCACCTTGGCAATGTGGGAATTTTCTTTTTTTCCTTCCTTTCATTTTGTAAAAACAGAGTGCCAGCCAAGGCATTCTTCCACAGCCCAAGAGGATTATTATGGTGAGATTGGAAAGCCCTGCTGACTCAAAATGCATGCTGTGATCCCCAACTCTGCTCCCAACTTCCGCACTGGCTGAACACTCCCAGCTCAGGATTCGCTTCTTGTCTCATAAATAAGTGAGGAGATAACCTGATCTGCCACGTCCTTGGTGAATCTGAAATTGTACATGTTTTTTGTTCCAGTCATAACATTCTCTTATTTGTTTTTCCCCATCATTGCTTCTGTTCAGGCAGCTGGGAATGGGTAGGCTCAACTCTCTGAGCCTTCCTTACAGCTAGCAGTGACCAATCTAGGTAAATTCTGACCAGTGCAGCACAGTGAAGTCTGTATGGTGAAGACTGATGGCCTTGGGGCCCTGTGTTCCACAGCCACAGCCCCCTCTGATTTCTGCTGCAACTAGGATGGGCATATGGTGCTGTTCAGAATCCCTTCATGCTGAAATCATCTGGCTTCAAGCGCCAGATGTACCTTATCCTTCTATGTGCTCCCAGGCTTCAACAACACTCCAGGAGCCCACCAGGCACAAGCAACCCCCAAAGTAGGGAAACCTGTTTTACTATCAGTGCTTAGCTAGTGGAGGCCAGGAACCAGGGTACAGATGTTCCAACCACCTGTTTTTCAGGATTAAAAATCTCAGAGGTAGCTGGGCATGGTCGTGCACACCTTTAATCACAGCACTTGGGAGGCAGAGGGAGGCGGATCTCTGTGAGTTCAAGGCTAGCCTGGTCTACAAAGTGAGTCCAGGACAGCCAGGGATACACAGAGAAACCCTGTCTCGAAAAACTGAAAAAAAAAGTCTCAGAAGCATTGTGTATTCATCTCTGGAAGCCAAAGTGTAATGAAGCCCCTGTTGCTCAAGACAGAAGCCTCCTTGTCACACATTCATATTGAATTCTTTTCATTCTACTTTCCTTTTTCTACCCATGCTCCTCTTGCAGCTCATCCTCCCCTCTCCACTGCTTCCTTAGATAGAGATCTTCTGTTCTTTCATCTCCCACTTCCACTTCCTCCTACGTTCCTCTTTATCTGCCACTCACTCACCCATATTTTCCTTCTCTTCCTTCTCCTTTCCCTCCTGCATCTCTTCCTCTTACACCTCCTCCTTTTTTTTTTCCTCCTATACTTCCTCCTCCTGCTCCTTCACCACTTCTTACAAATTCTAGGCAAGTGCTCTTCCACTGGGCTGCAGCCTCAGCTTTTTTTTTCTTTTTTTACTTTCTTATTTTGAGACAGGGGTTGAACTCACTCTATAGCCTTAGCAGGCCTTGAATTCAAAATCCTCCTGCTTCAGACACCTGAAAAAGCTGCGACTGTGCCACCAGCTGCGACCTCTGTCACTCTTCCTGATTCCTCTTAATACTTCCAAAGATCAGTTAGCAACTAAACCTTCAGCATCCTAGTCTTTGATTTGAACTCTACTTTTGGAGGGATTCAAACTCAAATAGCTAACATAATTCATCTTCTTTCTTTCATCTCAAATGTAGATACTAATGTGATGGCCAGAGCTAAGCAACCTTCTTGGAATCAATGTGAAAGAAAGACTCCAGAGGTGTCAGAAATACCACATCTGACATCTTTGAGTGGCTGACTCAATACCAGCAACTGCCAAGTTATATGTTTCAGGCTTCATGAAACCAACCCCTATTTATTTAAGCTATTGCTCCTTGAGTACTTTCTTATTTGCAGTTGCACACAATCCACATTGCTCTGTTGTGTCTCAGTATGTAAGCAGGGTTAGCTGCCCATATCTTTGCTTATGTTGTTCTCTTTGCCTGGATCACCCTTTCCATTTCTTTCTGTTACTCTCACTTGCCTGCTTTCTTTTTTATAAGGCAAATAAATATTCATTTTCCTCCCTCAAAGCATGACACTTTCCATTTGACAAAATTCTTAAAAATCTTTATCTATATAAAGAGAAAAATCCAATCGTGCATTGGTTTAGAGGTATCCCTGGAATGGCTCCAAATTATGATTCTTAAGTATATCTCATTTAAATGGAGATTTTGAAAACCAAGCTTGCATTCACGTGCATGTGTATATGTCATCTATAGACTTCCATATGTGATCAAATGGCCCCATGTATATAATGGGGGCAAGGGATACATGTTTAATTTAAGCAAATTCCCTTCATGCTAGGGAAGAAGGTTTAGGTGAAGATGATGAAGGGAGAGAGTTGTATTCCTCCTGGGATGCTGGTTGTGGAAACCTTACTGGGAGAATGGACACTACTCCTTAGTATACTGTATCTCCAGAAGGGATGGAGACATCGTGAAATGGTGATATTACTGATGGCCTTAAGAACCTGAGTCTCTTTAATCCCAGTACTTGGGAGAGAGACAGAGGCAGGCATATCTCTGTGAATTCAAGGCCAGCCATGTCTACAAAGTGAGTTCCAGGACAGCCAGTGCTGTTATACAAAGAAACTCCGTCTCAAAACAAAAACAAAACAAAAAAGAAAGAAAAGAGCCTGAGCCCTATGTACAGTCTCCTCTTTTCTCATGTTCTGAGTCCTCTTCTCTAAATGCCACCCCTTTCTATGGGTCATGTCCTTCACTACCAAACACAGCTCACTCGCTCTCAAGTGTCTGGAGCCTCACTTTTGCAAGCCTGCCTTTTGTCTTCCCACGTTCCCAGGATTTCAGACACAGGTCAAAGAAAGTACTTGTTCATCAACTTTCTCCCTTTATCCTTTGGTCTTTCTTGCCACCACAGTTCCCCTTGTATAATGTGACTCAAACTGATTGGTCTGCAAGTCCAGCCCTAGATTACCACTCAACACTTCCTGCCAAGGCTATGGAAATGATCTCCTAACTGTCCCTTCACAGAGTCTCATGCCCCCATGTGCTGCCAAGAAGTTTCCCCAGAAACAGTGCTGTTGAGCAGTACAACTCCTTGCTGGAACTGTTTCATTGCTTCCCTTCTCCCACCAAATATGACTCAGATACCTACTTTTCTCTTACCTGTTTAGTTTCCTAGCCAACAGGAATAAGCCACTAATTCAAGAAAATGCATTATACTCACAGATGTCTGCACTTGTCTTATAGGGCCAGGCCATCATCTCTTCTTGTCAAACGTACCCCTCCCCTAGAGCATTCCACTCTACCTTTGACTATTTTGTTCATCCTTCTAATGGGCCATCTATCACCTATTAGAAGTCAACCTGCCCTTGAGATGACACGAATCTTTAGTTATATTGCAAGAAACCCGCCTGGTTCCTATGGAGCATTAGGTGCTTCAGCTTCTGCCACAGCATCTACCAGGTATGCCTTTGTCTTCTGCTCACTCAGACATGTGGATGATGCTGTTCTGGGATGCTTAGTGTTTCTGCATACCCTACTGCAGGAAGGTTTGGCTTGTGTTATGTGTGTTACAATAGAAGCCACAGGTCATGGTTACCCCATGCTCCCTATGTTCTGGGCACTGTGTTTACCTCATCTACAGAAGTAGCTTACTGGGCTTCCACAAGAGCGTTAAGATAGACCCTGAGGAAGCCAGATGAGAAAACTTAGGACTAAACGAGTGGAGTCACTAGCCCAAGTTCCCATGACTTGGAATTGACGGAGCTGCGCTTCTTACTTGACCTGTCGGGTGTGTGGTGTGAGAAGCAGCCTGTTCTGTGAGTCATGGGTTCTTATTTGCACAAGAGATGAATGAGTGTCAGGTCTACAAAGGGAACATTTTACTGAGAAACAGACTATCTGGGCCATTGTACAAGCTCTGCATGCTGCTTTGCCATATCAACTCTCTAGCAAGAGACTTCCCAAGAGTGAGCTTCAAAATCTGCCTTGACAAGTTGGGGATCAAAATCACTCCAGCCATCCCCAGCTGGGGAGACTTCGGTGGGACTAGGCATGAGTTCAAGTCTGTGAAAGCTCTTTTTTGACAGTGAGAGGGGTAGTTGCCTGTGTGTGACAGAGACAGAGGTCTTCGGTGGAGAAAGAGATATGCGATGGAAGGTGTGGTAGGTAGGTCATGGTTAGGAGACAAAACTTAGCTGTGGAAACTTGGGCCTGAAGACTCTGGATCACAAATCTATTCCAAATACATTTTTTTAAAAAGTGGATTGACGTATTGGTGTTTTTAATGGACATTTAATAATTGCACCTCTTTGTCGGGTATGAGGCAGTGTTTTGGACCTTTATCTCGTGCGTAATGATCAACTCAGGATATTACACTTATCCATCATCTCAGATGCTTATCATTTCTTTGTGGTGAGAGCATTCCAAATCCTCTCTTCTGGCTGTTTTGAGTTATACAATATGACACTGTTGACTGTAGTCACCCTTCTGTGTAATAAAACAGCAGAATGTATTTCTCCTCTCTGACTATGACTTTGTATCCATTAGGCAATCATTTCCCTTTCCCTCCCTCTTGCCCTCCAAGGAGAATTCTGTCCACATACAAAGGAAGTTAAGGATGATTGCCTCCACTAGTTAATTTTGAGTGTATTTTCTTTTGCACGAGAGTGCTATATCATACAAATCTGTCTAAATACATTTAAAAGTGCTCTTTTAATAACTAACTACACAATGAAAATCCTAAGAGGTATGAAAGCCTTGTGTTATCGAATAGTGGCTTTTTTTCTTCTAATTGGTACCTAACATATTGGTACGTCTTAAAACTAATGAATCTCAGACTCAATAGAATACAAAGGGGAATGAGAACGGGCTCCTGACCCTATCTTGAGCATCTGGGACTTCCTTGAAAATGTGACATCAATTGGGACAAATCAGGGAAAAGATAATAGAGAAGGGCTCTTAGTAAAGAAGAAAGGTCAAATATAGTATGCATTTCCTGTCTACAGAAAGGATTTATTTATTTCTTATTTCTGGTGTATGGATGTTTTGCCTGCACAAATGTGCTCTACATGTGTGAAGTGTCCACAGAGGTCAAAAGAGAGTGTTAGACCTTCTAGAACTGAACGCAGGTCCTCTGGAGAGCAGCCAGTGCCCTTGACCACTGAACCATTTCTCTTGCCCCATCTGCATTTCCCTTTATTCTCATGAAGGGAAGGTTCCAACATCAGAAGTCTTTGGCTGCTCAGGAAGATCAGCTGTCCACTTTCTAAGGCAGTTCAAGGTCAACTGTGCTACATTCAATTTATCTGTGGCCTGCCCATTAATCTGGGGAAGAAAGACACTGACAAGAGCAAGGAGAATCCAGGTTTTTTTTTTTTTTTTTTTTTTTTTTTTTTGGAGGGGAGGGGTAGGCAAGTGTCAACAACTAGTTCCTCCAGCTTGCAATATCCTCATGCTACTGTGACTTCCTGACCTGTGAAGATACACATGACCATGGCAACTCTTATAAAGGAAGACATTTAATTGGGGCTGGCTTACAGTTTCAGAGGTTTAGTCCTGACTTTTGACTTTTCAGACCATAAGTTTTCTTTTAACTTGGGGCCCTATTGCACTTGCTAACAACCTCAAAAGATGTCACTAGAAGTCTTCAAAAACACTCTCTTGTCCAAGAAAAAAAGAATGATTCAGTGTTATAGCTCAAATCTGAAATGCCTGCCAAAGACTCATGTGTTTGAACATGTTATCCCCAGTCAGTAGCACTTGTTTGGAAGGTTGTGGAGTATGGCTGATTGAGTTGGTTCATCATAAGTGGGCATTTTGGAATTAGACACTCACTGTTTTCATCTGGTTCTGAGTCTTAATGATCACTATGTGAATAAGCCTCTTTTTCACCCTCTTACTACTATGGATGGAACCATCTCCATAGTCATTCCTTTCTTGCCATGATGGACCTAAATTCTCAGAAACCATGAGCCCCCCCCAAAGTCTTTCCTTCCTTAAGTTTCTTCTGTCAGGTATTTTGTCACAGTGTGGTGGTTAGAGTGGAAATGGCCCCTACAGACTGTGTGTAAATGCTTAGCCCATGTAGAGTGGTACTATTAGGAGGTGTGGCCTTGTTGGAGTAGGTGTGGCCTTGCTGGAGGAAATGTGTCACTGTGAGGGTAGGCTTTGAGGTCTCCTACACTTAATCTATGCCCAGTGTGACACACAGTCTCCTTCTGCTGGCTGGGGAACAAGATGTAGAACTCTCAGCTCCTCCTCCAGCACCATGTCTATCTGCATGCTGCCGTGTTTCCCACCATGATGATAGTGGACTAATTCTCTGAAACTGTAAGCCAGCCCCAGTTAAATGTTTTCTTTTATATGAGCTGCCATGGTCATGTGTCTCTTCACAGCAATAGAAACCCTAACTAAGATATACAGTCACAACAGAAGTAATTAAATATACTGATCTTTAGTACTCATGGGAAGGAGTCCATAAGAACCTATGGAGGTTTCAAAATGTTCTTTCAACTAGGAAAAAGACAAAGGTGAGATAAATAAAATGTTATCTTTATAATAAATAGAAACCAATGGACTAACTTATAATCACCCAGTAGTAGTGGTAATTCTCCATCCTTCCTCCTGGAAGATACTATTAATTCATCATGGAGATGTCTTCCTTTATGCCAGAATTCTCATCACACTGGTATTGGGCAGGCCATGCTAATCAATTATGGAACTGATGTCATCACCAGGGAACAAAGAACTGGAATCATAGCCAAGAGACCTGACCTACAGGTCTAGCTTTGTTTTCAGTCAGCCACATGGCCATGGATAGTAATTTAATATCTCTGAGCCTCCATTTGCTTGTTTGTAAAAGGAAGGGATGATGGTTCCTGTGCTATCTTAATCCATTTCTAATTCTCTGAAACCAGGAGCAGTGGCATTGGAAATCCACGTGGGCTTAGAAATCATACCTGGAGTTTGAAGGCCTACCATGTGTTCATTGTGACTCTAAGTACTCTGTAAAGAAACAGAGAAAGGGAGACCTGGACACGCAAGAAATTGTGGTCAAGTTTGGAAGGTGACGTGTTTCGAAAAGAATGAGGAAAAGAAGGCCAAACTCTGATACAGACAGAAACATTGAGAATTCACAGAGTGGGAGTTTATCTTGGGCTTGACAGAGTTATATATGTCTGTTATTGCCATAATGCCGTGTAACAAAATCTCTATAGTATCTCAGCGACCTATAACAATAGGCATTTATTTCTTTCCCAAGTGTGTAATTTCAGTGACTATGAGCTGGACACAAGTGTTCCTGCATCTACAGTCATTTGTGGGGCAGCTAACTGGCCTTGCCCATTGTGGGTAGGCGTGATCATATATGTCTGAGGGCTTGCTTTTTATCGGTCCATCTAGCAAGGTTTTGCTTGGTGTGACTGTGGGTGCTTGGGCTCTACTGTTTCCATCATTCTTTGTCTGGTTTTCTATAGCATACTGCCATTATAATAGATTTAGTGGAAGCCCACAGAAAGAAACACAAGAGTGCCTGTCACTGGCATCACTCTGCTGGTCCCTCGTGGCAAAAGGAAGGCAGCCATTTTCTGAGTACACTCTGGTAACTTGACACCGTGCTGCCCTTGAGATGGAGGATTCTATTCTTCCCATGCAAACTTTCTGAGCCTTTTCTGTAGATGAATCTGCACAGGTGGTTAAGATGTGAAATTGCAGAACTCTCCAGCATCATATGATGGCTTAGCAAGTCAATGGAGGAGGATATGTGGCCCTTTAGGCTTTGAGCCTGCCTGAGATGAGACTGGGTGGGCTGATCCTTAAGTCTGTTCCTTTCTGGTTTTTCGAACTGGTGCACAGTGATCCTTCCAGTCCGAGTTTAAGCAGCAGCAGCATTTGGCTGAGCCCCTTTGACCCTTCCTCCATCTCTTGGTCACTGTGCTTCCTGACCTTTCATGCTGCCTACAGCTCTGAAGTTCCACTGTGCCTGATCACTGGGCTTTGGTATGGCTCTATTTTACCCACTGCAATGTTTCTAGCTAGACCACAAAGGCTTTAGTTTCTCTAGAGACTCCCAAAGAAGTTTTGACTTGTGGCCTCGATGTGTGGCGAGTTATCACCCTCCTGGGGATGAGCTGTGACAAACAGGAGAGAGACAGGTGGTCAGGAGGGGCTGGCACTGAGCCTCCACCTCTGAAAGAAGGCTCTAAATACAGTGTTTTTTGTTTTTTGGGTTTTTTTTTTTTGCCGTGTCCTTGAAGGTTTCCAATGTGACTGAGCTGTGCCCTGTGCACCTTCAGCCTTCATTTGCCTTCCTTCTCCCTCCCATCCCCACAGAGCTGACACAGGACCACCTCCTCTCTATAGCACTAACCAGGAACTCGACCCCAGTCTCAGCTTCCTTGAAATTCCCAGCTGCGGTTCCTAATCAAACGTGCCTTCTGCAGTTGGATTCATCCAGTTCACAAATGCAGATACAGGGATCCAGATCTACTGGGACATTTGATCACTCAGTCCTTCCTTGATCTCAAATATGTAGGCATTTTTGGTGAAATGGCATTTGGACTTCCAAATGGGTTTCCTGTTGGGCTGTGCTAGGAAGGGCTGAACATAGGAAAGAGATGGCTGGCTGATGAAACGTGTCTGTGAGCCTGAGCTCAGACCTTTGACCTGAAGAACCAGCTAAGAACAAAAACAAGAGACAGAATGAAAAAAATTTTTTCTTGGCATCTGCCTATCTTGCTTCCTCAGGACTCTCTGATTATCTTCCTACTTGAAGAGACTCTTTTCTGTATATGTCCTAAATTCAGGCAGAAAAAATATGTGGTAATCCTACATTACAGTGACAGCTCATTGGAACTCCAGGAACAGCTGGTACCTGGGGCTTTTTCACTTCAGTGAGTGCATTAGTTACTTTTCTGGTGATAAAATATCTAAGAGAAGCCAAATTAGCAAGTTAGGCCTATGGTTCCAGAGGGGATACTGTCCATCACTCTGGGGAGGGAGGCACCACTGCATGAGCGTGAGGCTGCTGGTAGTCAGGAAGAAGAGGAGGGGAGGGTAGGAGGGTTGGAAGGGGAGGAGGAAGTAAGAGAGAGAATATGAAAAGGAAGTAGAGCCATACTATAAAACCTCAAATTCTCCCAGTAATGTACTTCCTCAAGCCACGCTCTACCTTCTAAAGGTTTCATGACCATATCAAACAGTGCCATCAACCGGGGACCAAGTTCACACACATGTGTCTATGGGGGGCATTTTATATTCAAACCATCACAGTAGAGAACTTTCAAAACCAGAAAATCCTTTCCATAAAGACCAATGTCTCGTACAGAAGTTTGGGCACCCTACAAGTTGGTAATTAGGTTACTCTGAGGTGAGCTTTTATTTGAGTGGTCCTACACAGGTGACCCAACTATCCCTTGACCCCTTTTGGTTTGGGGTATGGCAAGCTAGAGGTGTGGTTGTCTTACCACTGAATTGAAAGGTAACATATATTGGCCCAAGCTCATCCAGCTAGCTAGTATCAGAGCTTGGGTCATCTCTTCCTCTTCTGTCACTACCCTAGGGTAAAATGCAGGGGCCAAAATAGAGTAGTCCTTATCATCATAAGGTAGAAATTCTCCGCAACCTGTGGACTAAGAAAGAAGGTCAGCAAATGTAAGGCAAGGGTGGCAGGTGGTCTGGGAGTGACTTTTGCATCTTCTCCCTAGACCCAATTCCTGAACTCCAAAGCGTGTAGCTTTTCTTCCAGTAGTAACATCTGAGCAGTTTCTCACCCCCAGGCAGAGAGGAGAGAAACTTCTGGAAGCCATATACTTGCTCCACTGTGAGAAGATCCATATCATGCAGAGTCAGGAGTAAAGCAGGAGGTGTGCAGAAGAGCCGCCTCCTTTGCCAATGTGCTGAGCAGCCCAGGAAAATCCCTTTGGCTTCTCTGAGCCTCTGCTTCCTCACAAACATGGAGGTAAGGCCTTCCTAACCAACCTCAAGTGATTGCTGTAAAAATTCTAAGTTTAAGCACCGCACAAATCCAACACACGGAGGACAAAGATGAACTTTTTGCTTGAGAGCTCACACACTGGCACCACCTCCAGAATGTGTCCTGACCTAGCCTGTCAGTACCGTGAACAGACCCTTATGGGATTAGGCATTTTTATGCATGTCTATTGGACAACGTGACGTCAGTACCTGCCTTTTTACCTGAGGGTTCAGCTGGCATGCTGCATTCTGGCACAGGTGTGTCCTACTTGTTCGCAGGGCAGGTGGTGGAAGGGGGCGGGTCAGCACTCTAACTCTTGGAGGAGCCTTTGCTGATGTCTGATAGGAGCCAATGGATTAATTCCTCAGCCATCCTGCAGGACCCCTGGGTGACATAACTGTAGCTCGGTCCATCATGTCCTCCAGAACTCCCCAGAGGGTCTGACAGTTCATCAGCTTGTATCTGTCCTGTCCCATCTTGTTTATCTTCTACCACGATCTGTCTTGATGGTTTCTAGAAAGAAATCACAAATAAACTACAGGCACTCAGATCCTTACCTGTAGGGCTTCCTTTTATTAAAAATATTATTTTATGTATATAGTATTTTGCCTGCATGTCTGTCTGTGAGCCTTGTATGTGTGAAGGCCAGAAGAGGGTATTTGATCCCGCAGAACTGAAGTTACAGACATTTGCAAATTGCCATGTGGATGCTGGGAATCAAACTTGGGTCCTCTGTTAAGAGGTGCTCTTAACTTCTGAACTGTGTCTTCAGACCCTTACTAATATATATGTTACAAACATAGTCCATGATAACTTCCTGCTTTAGCAGTCCTTTTCATCTCATGCTACATAGTTGCCTTTCCCAGTTTCCCTCTTTCTCCAGTGTCTTTCCTCACAGATTTATGCACAAGTTTCTTTTCTTTCTGCCCATTTGAAGAGGTCCCAAGAGGTAACAGAGGTACAGGTAATCAGGATAGCACAGCATACAGACAAAAGCCATACATTTTGAAGAGGCTAGACTATATGGGTTGAAGTTTCCTTCACTAGTGATTAACTGAGCCGTGATACAGAAGTTACTCTGTCTAAACCTCAGTGTAAGGATAGTACTAGAACTTTCATCCTAGGCTCACAGTGAGTGACAGACCTTAGCACAGATGGCCTTCTTAGAACAGTGTCTGGCCATGGCAAGAAACCCCTCTAAATGGTAGCCATTACTGGTCTTTTTAACAAGCTAGTGGGCAGTATGTCCAGACAATTTCAGGTACCTTTTTCATTGGCTGGTCAAACCTAGAATAAAATAATTGGTCTTGTCAAGAGATCAGCCACACTTTCTGTCTTAGAATGGAAGTCATTTGAGAGCAGAGACCAGTCCATGCTAGCTTAGGTCAGCTTCATTACCTTCAGCAGTGAGTTGGCAACTGATCATGTTTTGAAACCAACTGAAGGAGGTACAGAGAAAGCAACCATATCTACAAAATGATGGGAGGAGCAGGGACTGCCCCGGAAAAGGCAGGTAACTTCTCCAGCAGCTCTGCATAAAGCTCAACCAACACCCAGCAGGGCAGGTGGAGTGGCCAGACCCTGGAGATTCCCAGCAGCTAGGAAGCCCTGAGCAGCACTTACAGCCAATTTTGCCTCTGCAGTTGTGATAGACAGAGACCTACTGCCCGGATCCTGCTTCAAGGAAGGGGTTTGCTGCCCAGCTGTGAAGAGCATGGCCTGCAGACAGCTTCCAGCTGTCACCTCCTCTGCTTCTGAGAGCGTTCTGGGCCCTGGACATGCCTTCTTCTGGGTGGTCCCGGTCCTGCATCTGAGTGGTGTGTGTGTGTGTGTGTGTGTGTGTGTGTGTGTGTGTGTGTGTGTGTGTGTCTGCACTCAGGTGTGTATGAAGGCTCAGTTATTTCTGCCTAATATGAGGCTTTCTACAGGCAATCCTGCTACAGAATACCCTGCTGGGTTTGTCAAGTCTTATGTATGTACAGCAGTTCCTTGCCTTCTCCTATCCCTACCATTAGCCCCAACCTCCGTCAACTTCTGTCCACTGTGCTTCTTCCCCCTTACCCACAGGTGTGCCTGTCCAACAGTCTTGGCATCATAGACTTCACCTCTGCTTCTCAAAGGCACTACTGTGGGACAGGTACAAAGATTTTCCCTCTTTCCAAGTTTAAGTGAAAGCTTGAGGATCTCTTTAGAAGTTCAGGGACCCAGAACCATGGTGTCTCTTTCCTTTCTGGGAGTTTAACTCCTCAGGAGTGTTATGGATCTTGAGTGCAGCCTGGAAGGTTTGGAGTTCTGTGTCCTATTGCCCAAACAAGGGATGTTTAACTTCCAACTCCACTTAGAATAGTAAATTGAAAACAACAACAACAACAACAACAACAACAAAACCCTCATTAATACAGACTGTTCTTCTTTGGAATTTGTGATGAATCAGAGAGATGCCCAATGAGCTGTTGTTTATTTTCACCTTATCAGGGAAGAGGAGATTGCCAAACAGAGAACTTCAGCAAGATACTAAAGGAATGTTTCTACAGATTTACAGAGGGGAAATACCTCCCACTGCTTTAGACACAGTTTACAGGCCCCAGATCCACACAACATTCTTATCAGTTTATTAACACCAAAAATAGCAGTGTTTTCAGGCAACCCATTGGTGGTCTCTTCGGCACATCTCCCCGAGCTTTGACCAAATTCCTAGTCCCTGAAGCTCCTTGCCTAACCCCCAGCCCCCACATCTGCTGATCCCTGTCCAGTGTGCTTCCTTCCCTCTCTCTCACCATCTTGCTCCGCAGAGCCCACCTCTGTTTTCTCCATCAGACAAGAGGCATGTCCTCCAGTCCTATAGGCTACATCAAGAAGAAAGCAACACATTCTCAGGGGGTGCATGATAGCCATCGGGGTTATAGCCATGTTAAACTGGGCCTGTCAGCTTATGTCCGTAATCCCAGTTATTTGAAAGGCAAAGGCAAGAGGATTGCTTTAGGCAACTCAAAGAGACCCTGTCTCAAAAGGTGTGAGAGCTTGAATGGAGCTCATTGGTAGAGAGCACTTCCCTGGTAATGCCCTAGATTTGATCTCTAGTACCACAGAAAAGTAAAAACACTTGCTTTGCCTTTCTTGTTAAACATTTAAAAATACTTCCTAAACACAGCCAAAGGAATCTAAGTCACAGCAGAGACCCCTGCTCAAAGAGACACCTGCTTAATGCAGTACTCTTTCTTCATAATAGCAAAGATATGGAATCAGTCTGGGTGCCTACCAATAGAGAAATGGATAATGAAAATGAGAAGCTACTGGCAATTGATGGCCGCCAGGGGAGGAAGAATCAGGGTTCTTTGGGGATGTGGCTGAGAGTGTGTGGCCATACTCCAGTAGATGTTTCTACACCCATGCACATACAAGCAGTACTAAGTGGACTCTGTGGATTTCAAAAACAAACAGAGAGCACATGCAGTTGGGAGGGGAAGTAAGGGAGGAGACATGGGATGAATGGGAAGGGAAGGAAAGGGGGTGTGTTTGTTCAAAACACATTATATGAATGTATGAAGTTCTCAATAACTGAAAATGTGATACACACACACACAATGTCATTTTAATGAGATAGATAGGATTGGAGATCATCATATTAAACTAAATAAACCAGAGTCTGAAGAGAACTATCACATGCATTCTCTCATAGACTCAACCTAGAGTGCACACATACAGGCATGCCATGAAAGTAGGGGGACTATTTGCTATGGGGCAAGGGGGCAGAAGAGGGTACGTAAGGAGAAATACATGGATGCTTGAACAAAACTGCCAACATGAAATTCATTTATACAAATTATACAAGGTATTATACAATCACCATTGATACAATGAACATATGTCAACAACAGGTGTTTTTTTAAGAGGCTGAGGCAAGGGGACTACCATGAATTCGAGCCAGGAGTACTTTGTAAGGCTATGTCTCAAAAACAAACAAACACACAAACAAACAAAACAATCAACCGCCCCCCCAAAAAAAACCCAAGAAAAAACCCACTATCTGAACATTTAGCTCCCACCTCCAGCTTGGTATATGTTAGTTATATAGTTAAGTCCTTATGAAATGAGAAAATTTGTAGGTGGCTTGACATCTTGGGGTCACTGGTCACCCAAGGCTGGTGCCATTCAGTCCCTGGAGTACCAGTAGGTTGTATGCTCACTCCATGTTCCCCAGAATAGCAGCCTCACACTCGCCAGCTCATATCACAGAGGAACTTCTTACCTGCCACAGTCTGCTGTGATCTCAAGCTTTCTGAGAAAGGACCCCTTTTAAAATGGCAGCCATGACCTTGGCTCTTTGTGATTCTTGGGGACAGAGCTGGCTGAGTTTCTGGCCTGCGGCTCAGCCTGCAGGCACCCAGAACTTCCAGACAATTACAGTTCCCTTGGAAGTGCCCTCACTCCTGGTTGCTATTGGTTAATTACAGAAATCTAGGCTCCAGACTCTATTACCCACCCATATGTCACATCCGATGTAACTAACGAGTTCTCAGCAGACCAGGATTTGGGGACGCGTGTGGCAATGTTGTTAAATTTGATGCATTGCTAGTGCCAGCATGCTTCTCTCCACAGAGAGGGATTCCCTCTCTCCCCTGTGACTTTTCAGCTGTGGCGGTGCAAAGTGTGAGCACTGTCAGCTGTAATTCTGTAAATTTCCTAGTGTCACCCATGAGGTTTTTACCTTTGTGGTGCCACCTCCAACTTTTCATTCTGTGAGCAACTCCTTCTCATCCAAAGAGCTTCAAACACTTCTTAAACTCTTTAACTAGCATTAATCTGGGGAGACAATCCTCTCGTTTTAACAAAGCAGACTACTGAGATAGGACTAGGGAGACTTGTCAAGTCAGAATTGTGTTTATTGCATTTAATTCAGTTCAACACAAGCCTGACACCAATCTAGGTGCGGGACATGGACAGACATATAAGTCCCTGCACTCAAGGTTTTGCCATGCTGGACAAACAAAACAAGACCTAGACAACACTGAGTTAGTTACAATAAAGACTAGCCACTGTAACAAAAAGCCCCTCTAGGGCTGTGGCTCACCAAACATACCTCATTTGTTCTACTTGTGACAGTTCTGAGGTCAGTAGCTCATCTCTGTAGATGATTATTCAGGAATCCAGCACCTCATGTTTTTGTGCCATCTGCTACGGTCTGGCGCTCATCTATTAGGTCAAAGCCAGTCTGGGACCACACTTGGGCTCTAGCTTATAGTAATGTAAGAGAGGCAAGCAACTCTAAAAGCAAGCATGACAGTACACACACACACACACACACACACCCTATCAGAGCAAATTTAATGTGTACCTGCAGAAAAGGATGGGAAACTTACCTTTACCTTGGTGGCATGTGTCCAGAAAAAAAAAAAGGATGGATTTGGGGGAACATACACTGATCTCCCCAACTTTCTACTATATGCTAGTGATTTCAATGCCTATAGCAGAGATCAAGAAGGTGGGGTGTTCACATTGGAGAGCTTACATTCCAGCCGGCAAGAGAAAAATGAATGACTTCTGTAGCACGAAGCAGGATGGAATCCAGATCTGACTCCAGGGCCTGTGCTATTAAGCAGCATAGTCTAGGTGGCCCAGACTTTAAGGCTGAGTCCTTGCCAAAGCTCTTCTGCTTAATAATTAACATTGGCCAAAGGTTTTGTGTCAAGCCCAGGACAAAATCCAGATTTTGTTAGCAGCACCCTGGGAGAACTGGCCCCTGTCTGCCTACATGGCTTACTTTTGTGAACAGATTCCTTTCAAGTTCTTGGCTTGGGTCATGATGGACCACTTATGGTGTCCTAAAAACATATTATGCTTTCATCTTTCTGGGACTTTGCCCCAAATTTTCCCTTGGTTTATAACACCTTCCCCACCCCTAAATGATGTCTGATGTATTCTTTCCATCCTTTCCCCTCTACCCACTTGCTTCCACTTGTGTCCTTTCACACCTGGCATATTTCAGAGAGGCCACAGACAATGCTCTTGAAAATGCTCAGGCTTAGGAATCAGGCAGGCCTGCCACTGTTCTCTAACTTCATCCACTCTTGCTTTGTGACTTTGGAAATGTATGGGACTTGTCTCCCTGGAGAAAATGCTATGAGAAGAGAGACTCCACTTTGGGGTTCCAGGCTTTAGAATGAAGGATTTTCTGCATGTGTGTCTGTTAAAAGAGCAAATATGTTGAATGTGCTGATATACATTAAGAGTAATGTAATGAAAATGAGTTATGTTCATGGCACCTCTTTGGGGGTATTTATATTTATTTTAAAGGCCCATAGAAAGGAAGCTGAAGAAGTGGCAGACTGGTTAAGAGCACTTGTCCTTTTAGAGGATTCAGTTTCCAGCACTAATATCCAGGGGCTCACAATCCCTCTTCTGACCTGAACTCATGTGGCATTATCCTGTCTCTGTCTCTCACTCTGCCTGCCTGTCTGTCTGTCTGTCTGTCTGTCTGTCTCTCTCTCTCTCACACACACACACACACACACACACACACTATCAAACGGAGCCCCTAGAGAGATGACTCAATGGATAAAAATACTCACTGTTCTTCCAGAAAACCTGAGTTTAATTCTTAGCACATAGGGTGGCTCACAACCAGGTCCAGGGGATACAACACCCTTTTCTGGTCTCTACAAGCATGCCCCCCTTACTCCCTAATCTGTGTATGAATACAAAAAAATACATCTTAAAAACATAATTTAAAGGTATCATAGAAAGATTGAAATGTTTAATCCAAATAAATGACTTTCTGGTAGAATTTTAAAGAAGCATTTAGAGCAAAGTTCTCAATTCTTGTGAATCCCAATAGGCCATCTACCTCTTCCAGCTATTGTGAAGTCATATTCTAGTCATGTGACCAACATTTATCTCTCAAATTATTCTGTCTTCTTCCTTACTAGGGATGTACTTAAGTACACCCGCTTGGTATCCTGATCCTACTAAAGGGTAGAAATATACCAGGATAGTTAATGTATATGAGACTTCCAAATTTAGGGGCTTGGAGCAACGTCATTGTGAAGTGGAGGAGTTAGAAGACATGGATGTCTCATTACCTCTGTTCCTTAGGAGCTATGTGATATTAGCCAAGGCCCCTCTGGTCTCTGAGATTTACTTCACCCTCCTGCAGGTAAAATTGGGTCATTGAGGCTACTGATATCAAAGATCCATTTGACACCTTTGATCCAGGAATGAGACAAGTCCTGATATGAAAGAGCATCCACACCTTGGTTATTTCTCAAGCCATTAGTGGATTAGAAAGCTCACAGTGATAAGACTGCTTCAGAGACTGTGTCCTTCCAAGGCTTTTCCCAGGCCCTGCCTGCTCTTGGGGGCCTTCTCCTCTCATCAGGCTCTTACTCTAGCCAAGGTTCTTACTTTGCTTGCCTCTCTGACTGCAGCCCTGCCTCCTCAGCCTATTCCTTATTGTCAGACACAACTGTCCCCCTCCCTACATCTCTTTGGTTGGTCAGCCCTGTATCAGTTTGGTTAATTATAATTCCGTCCAAACACCTCTGTCATTCTGGCATTTTCATTGATTCAAATTAAGAGTCAGACATAATTAATGCAAACCGTCCCCTCGTCCTCACCCTCTGACTGATGGATTTTCAGTGTCAAAACATTAACCTTTAGGCTTGGGACTGTGATGCATTCAGAGCCCATAAGCACCTGATAAGCAAGCAAACTATGAACCCTCTCCGTAAATCAGCACTTTCTAGCTCATTGGGTCTTATTTATATATGCAAAAAGGCATTTATTTGAGGAAAGAAAATAAACTTATGTTCACAGAGACATACACAAAGAACCAAACTGTCTATTCTTACAGCAAAGGTGGAATTTGGAAGCTGTTTAGCTGTTATTCCCCATAACAACAGGGTTGAAGGTACTCAGTTGAACCCAGAGAAGAAATGCTGTGAGACAGTATGGAGAACCCTAATAGGAATACTATCAGGCCCAAGGAGTAGAAAACATTCCTTTGAGCATGACTGTGGTGTACCAATTATCTACTGCTGTGTGTCTAACCACCTTAAACACTTGTGGCTTCAAAAAAAAAAAAACAACAAACATTTGTTTGCTCATGATTATACAATTTAAACAATATTTGTTGCAGAAGGCTTGTTTCCACTACACACTGAATTTTCTGGGAAGATTCATCAGGGTGGCTTGTGGAGAGGAGGCACTTCCAAGATGGTGCCCTCATGTGGTTGCCATTTGGTGCTGTTGTTCCACTAGGAGCTCAGCTGAGGCTGGGGTTGAGAGCCCTGATCCCCTGCCATATGGCCTGGTCTTCTTCCAGTATGGCAACTAGGCTCTGAGAGGAAGTGTCCAGTAGTCAGTGTATAAGAGAAGAATCACTGATATGTAGATGAGAAAGCTGTAAGTAGGCTTCTGTTTGTGTCTTGCTTGCTAGTGTTAAATCTACTTAACCCATCACACAGCCAGTCCCAAAGTTGGTGAGAGTGGGTTCCTTAAAGAAGTAAATGCTATGAAGTGTAGCTCATTGGGTAAGGGGGATATGGAAAAGTCTATCACAGGTGGTAACC
Source organism: Lophiomys imhausi (assembly GCA_907164525.1). Taxonomy (NCBI): domain Eukaryota; kingdom Metazoa; phylum Chordata; class Mammalia; order Rodentia; family Muridae; genus Lophiomys; species Lophiomys imhausi. The sequence continues at coordinate 2,940,974 of CAJQZJ010000248.1, read as the reverse complement.
CAAGATGAGATACCAACCTGAATTTTAAGTACAACCACTACACAGCTTTTTAAGGTGAAAGATGTTTTTGCAATTTCTGTCCAATCACCTATTTTACTCAAGGAGGAAAGTTTTCTTGTTTATAGAATGGGGGAGTTTAGTAGCTCTGGAGATCTCCAAGCTCCATTTTTATTCAAATATCCCATGACTCTTAAACCCATTGGCTCTACTCATCTTTTTCAAATTCTCACATTCTGACTCCTATTCAGTGATATCTTCCTCATGCTTCAGCCTCATGATATGGAAATTAAACTTGCTGGATATTTGGATTGAAAACAGAAACCTCTTAATGTATGGACCCAGAGAGCTGGAAGCAGGCCACACCATCATCTGGTCCAGGTCACTCATTTAAGAGATGGGAAAGCTTAGGATTCTTCCTTGGACAGAAACTGAGAAGAGGCTAGCTTAAAACATTGAGAAAAGAGATGAGACCTCCAAGACCAACTGTTCTCCAGGACTGTCTGATCAAAGTCTGGACTCTCCTATAAAGCCAAGGAAATTGCACAAAATCAAAGAGAGAAAATGCAATGCTGTAACAATTAGTAATAAAAACCAAAAAGCTGGAAAGTGAGTGCAACAAGCTGGTAAATGTCATTTTAAATCCTCATCCCAAAGACACACGTGTTTCCAGTGAGCAAGAGCATCATTCCCCTAAGGCTTCAGGAGCAAATTAACTGTCTTTAGTACATCCAGCTTGCTGTTCAGTGTACCCATATCTGAATGGACCTTTTTGGCTGCTGGAATGAATTGATTGATGCTCCAAGGAAGGACAGATTTAATAGTAGG
>CAJQZJ010000248.1:2906839-2940139 GCA_907164525.1 Lophiomys imhausi | reverse complement strand
CCTATCTTTGTCGTTAGGAGGACTGAATAACTCCAGTTCTTGTTCCATGTCCAAACCAGTGTGAGCAGAGCTGGGACCCCTCATACCTGCCAGGATGGCAGAACTGTAGCTTGGTGTAAGATTCTTTAAAAGGACTGAGTAGAGGTGTCATTCTTGGCTGAGACTTCCATAACTATTGCCCTCTAAACAAGCCACTTACCAATAGCTTAGCCAGTATCTCTCATCTCAACTTGAGAGGACTAATGACTTCAGAAAGATTGAGCCAAGAGCTACAAATCCACCAAGAAGCATGTTTCACATTAGGCAACAACACCTTCATGCATCTTAGTCCCATCCATCCATGCCAGGATCCGTAAATCCATAATCCATCTATCTACCCACCCACTCACTCATTCATCTGCTCTTCTGTTCCTCTGTCCATTCAACTATCCAAACATATAATCATTAACATATCTGTTTATTAATTCATCCATCTACCCATTCACCTGTTCATTGAATTTGTACTTAGTGGGCAATAGTTAAACTCAAAATACTATGTCAAAGAATTTAATGACAAGCTTACAATTCAGTAGAGATCACCAGGCCGTGTAAAACTTTACATAGTGTCCACAGGTAGCACTTGTCATCAGAATAGGATTACTTGCTGAGCACATGATCTAGATGTTATCAATTGGCATTTAAAAGAAGGTGAAGGTGGAAGGGGTCAAAATAAGAGTCCTGAGTTTAGTCAGACTCACCTGTAACTCCCTTCCTTTGTATTCTCTCGCACAACCTGGCAATGTCTAGTGAGTCCATTTTACAAATGAGACATCTGGGAGTCAGAAATACAAGTGACTTTAAACAAAGCCAAAGTGTTTGTACATAGTGGAAGGAGGGAAGGATATTAGAATGAATGGTTTAGGTCCAAAGGCACTGCTGTCCATTATAACATGTTACTTCCTTGAGACAAAGGCTAAATCCACTAGTCTCGTCTGCTGCTTGCTTCAGTCCTGGGAGGATCCCTGTATTTGTAAATGTAAAGAAATACGTGTGTGGCAATAGGCTCTGTATTCTCAGGACATGTTCCACATTAACTGTAGTAGATTAGCCCTTTGCTAGTCTAAGCAGTCCATGGACCAGTAGGATCTGCATCACTCAGGAACAAGTTAGAGGTTTCAAATCCTGTGCCTTTCCCAGAGTAAACCCCAAATTTTAAGAATATCCTCTAGTGGCTCATATGACCATGGACACTCATGGGTCCCCAGTTTTGAAGCCATTCATGGATATGTCAGTTTTAACAAACATAAAGTAGTATACCAAAGAAGGAATTTGGAGACTTTAAGGAATTTATCCCTCAATTCTATTAATTGTTATTATAATACTACATGTGACTTCTCCAGAGTGTATTCTGCATTTACATGCGTAGCTGGGTAGAGGTACTCATCTGCTGTGGGATAGTAAACTTAAATTGGACACAAACAAAACATGCTGGTGACTGGGAACAGAAGAAGGACAGACGAAGACTAATACATGGTGAGGGACTTTGGAGCTCTGTATGGAAAGAGCATCTGGCTGTGCCAGTGGGTGGGACAAACTTGGATCCATGTAGAATGAGTAGCCTCCCTTCCCCATCTTTGCTCCTCCCCACAGCCTCAGGGATGTAGTTGGCAAGGCAACAGGTTCCTGTCTTTAACTCCTCTTCCATGTAGGTTTAGGCTTCACTCAGCCTCTGGTCATCAGGAAGCCCCTCTCTGGAAGAAGGCATGTATGCCCTGGACATCCACAACCCCTAGATTCATTTCCAGCTTCTGGGCCTGGCTTCGTCCAGCTCAAGATGCTTGCTTGCATACAACAGAGCATTCTCTCTTCCTTCCCTAATGGCCACAGCATGTTACCCTTACAGTTGCACTGCATTTACAAATGGCAACTCTCCACACGAGTTTCTCCCTCACTCCCCACATCTTAAGGCCTCTTCCTGGGCTTCAGTGTCTTGTCGACCTTATGAGCATGTCATGTTCCCCTGCTATTATCTGGTCTGCCCTGCTGATGTTATCTGTCCATTTCCTTTGCCTGCACCAAGCCTCTTTGTCCTATAATCTATCTGTAGAAACAGTTGTTGTTTTCCCCAATGACAGACCCCTGGGAGGAGTTTTGCCAGACTGGCCCTAGGCCTCCCTGAAATTGAGATGCTCAGTAGCTCAGCCAACTGTTATATGAGCAGTTTGCATGTTCAGGTGAGTGTTCTGGGAAGCCTGGGACTAGAAAAATAAAACTTGTTTGGGAGGGGACTCCAGGAGGCTGCTGGAGGGGAGGAATGACCCCCACAGTAGTCAATGGAAAACAGTTTTCCAATAAGCCCAGCCATAGAGGTCCCCCTCACCCAGCGGTTTGCCCTAGGGACCTGGATGGCAGCTATGTCTGCTATTCCTCTCAGGAATAAGTTAGTACAGCCACTGGATTTTCATGGTAAAACAAACAAACAAACAAACAAACAGGTAATTTCTAAAGAAATGCTTGCATTGGACCACAGGGTTTGGAGGGATCCTCAAGTCTCCCTCTCACTGAACTCCTGGCAGTGCCTAGCCCTCCCAAGTTCTGTCTCTTCTCCTTCAGTCTCTCTCTTTGACTTTTTGCACCCCCTGTCGGTCTTTCTCTGTCTCCCTCTTTATCACTTTTCCTAATCTACTCTTCTGTTCTATGTCCATCTTTGCCCCCTTTGTTGTCATGTATTTGCTTTTGTGTGTCTAGTTTCATCTCTGTGCCCTCCTGTGTGTGTGTGTGTGTGTGTGTGTGTGTGTGTGTGTGTGTGTGTGTTGGTTGGTTTTGTGTGTCTGTATGTATGTATGTGTGTGTGGGGGGGGTTGGTTGTGTGTGTGTTTTCTCTTTGACTGTCTTTGGTCTTGCCTGATTTATACTTTGCTCTCTGTGACTCTGTCTCTCCCTTTTCATTTCCTCTCAGAGTTTCAGTCCCTTATTCAATCTCTGGTCATGTGTCTTAGCATTTTCTTGTTGTTTTGTTTTGTTGTCTCTGTTGCTGTGATTAAAACACCCTAACGAATGCAACTTCACGGAAACGTTCATTTAGCTCACATCCAGCCAGGGAAATCACAGTGGCAAGTGCTCAGGCTGGTTGCATTGCATCTCCAGTCAGAAAGCAGAGAGATAGGGCTGCACGCGAAGCTCTTCTCCATGTTATACAGTCCATTTGTCTCTGCCTGGGGAATGGTCCTACCCATAATGAAGACAGGTTTTTACACATCAATTAACATAATCAAGATAACCCCTCAGAGGCCTATCTCCCAGGTGACTGCAGATTCTGTCACATCGACAATAATCACTAGCCACAACACCAGATATCTTTCTATGGCCCTGTACCTGCACTTGGCTTCCCTGCGCTGATCTCAGTCTGCCACTCGGGCTCCTGACCTGCCAGCTTCTAGTGATTGGCTCCTGACCCCTCCTCACGGTTTCTCTGTGGGCAGACCTGGTGCTCACAGTTGCTCACAGTGGCAAAGGCAGTAAAGTTGTGCAGTCAATGATTTGTGCAAGAATTCAACACAGGAGCCCAATTCCAATTGTGAGAACAGTAATCATGTGTACATGCCATATACTCACACTCACGCTCAGACACAGATATGTTCATGCACATGCATTTGGATGGACATACTGACAAAGCACCATAACTTGCCCTCAGGACTGTTGGGAGCACCATAGTAGCCTTAGAAGAAGACACCACATCACTCCTTCCTGGTGCTTTTCGTATACGGGAGTGAATGACAGAGGATTTAAGCTTCACCATCTTCACCCAACTCCCAAAGAATTTTCTAGTTCCGAAGTTCCCTATGACGTTGGTCAAGTCCACTAAGTCTTCTTCCTGGCATCTAGGCCACTGCTTGCTCATTCTTTCTCTCTTTCTCTTGCCTCCTTTCTCCTCCCTCTACACTCTTCTATTTAATTTTCTTCTCTTGCTGATGCTTAAACCCCACCTTTCTCCTTAGATCTCTCCTTTGTAATGTATTGCAACCTTGATCCCTGGGCAACTCATCATGCCAATGTTTCTTGCTCCCACATGCCCTGACAGCCTGCTTCAGACCTTGTAATTGTTTCTGGCAGTTCCTTACTTTGCGAATTCTTCATCAGTACAGTGAAAGAACATGGATTTAGGAGGGGAGAGGCTCCCTTGTGAAAACCATTCTCACACCCAGCAACCTGGTTTGGGAGGAAATTCCCATGAAGACTCCCTCACTGTGTGAGAAGTGACATCTGTGTTTCTGTCATGACATGCTGCCGAATTCAGAGTGCTTTTAAATCTATTAGTCAGATTATTTACTCTCTCTTAGCCTTTTGCTTCCGGTTCTGCCACTGCTGCCTCTTTCTCCTCCTTCCCTTCCTCCTCCTCTCTCTCCTCCTTCTCTTCTTCCCCTCCTCTCCTTTTCCTCATACTGACCTCAAAACTTCCATGCTGGTCCCTTGGCTCTTGTGTAGTAAGAAGACTAGAATCAAGTTCCCTAGAAGTTAATAAAATCATCATCTGTCTAGAATTTCTAGAAGTCATATCTATGGATCAGCACCATCCCATGGGGCTAGTAGACACAGCATCCAAGAAACCCATCTCTCCTTGTGCTAAGATGTGGGCTTTGAACATCAACAAACTTGGGTTTGGAGCTTACCTGCTGTGTGACCTTGAATAAATTCTCAACCTGCAGGGCAGATTTCTGAGCTCCTCACTGGAGGAGAGGCCAAGAGAACTATGTGTCCAGGATGACTGTGGGAATGAAATGAAGCATTCAAAAGACAAGCCCGGATGGGAGCTCAGTAAATAGTCGGAGTGCTGCTTTGTTTTGTGGTCTTTTGTAATGGAGAGATCTAATCCTAGCTCTACTGAACTGATTGGAGGACTTGTACAAATCTCTTACATGCGGGAGGTTTTCATTTCCTCCTCAGATGAATAGCTCTTGATTTCGGAGTTCTTTTCTGCCTCTCAAATGCAGATCTCTTGCTGCAAGGCCAGCTAAGAGGTGTATGGAAAGTAGTTTAGTGCTGTGGACCACTGCAGCTAGTGCCAGAGAGTCCTGCGGGAGGCACTGGAGAGCTCGGTTCAGAGGTGCCTCACCCAAGCGTTGAGCAAATTAGGCTTTGATGCACTGTGTTTGTTTTCAGTTACTGCAATAAAATACCAGAGTCTGGGTAATTTATAAAGGAAATGGATTTATTCCAGCTCTCAGTTATGGAGGCTACATAGCACCAGGATTTTCTTGCTACATAATTTCATGAGCAGGAAGCAGAGACGGAAAGTTGGTACATATGGAAAGAGCATGTGCACAATGAAAGAAGGAAAGAGAAGAGACAAAGGAGCTGCTTCACTTTATAGCTCTGTGCTGTTCTGAGAACATTCATTCCTATAGGATTTTTCTTAGTCTAATGAGTATGATTTGAATCCCACTATCTGCCCAACACTTCTATGCAGGGTAACAAGCTTCAGCATCAGGGGTTTTGGTGAGGACAAACTATCAAACCAGAGCAAGCAGGCACCATCTTTCTGTCTGACCTTGGTTTGAGAGCTGTTTTCTTTGCCCACTTAAATTGTTCAGGATTCTGGCACCAAACCACACATCTCTCTAGAGCAGAGTCCCTGCCTGACCTCATTTGTGAGAGCATGCTCGGGGTCTAGGGAGATGAGATGGTTCAGGGGGTAAAGTGCTTGCTGTTCAGATCCTCAGAATCCACCTAAAAAGCTGGGTGTGGCCACAAATGCCTGTAATCACAGCTCCAGGGAGACAAAGCAGGAAAGGATCCCAGAGGCTTTGTAGCCAGTAATCTGAGCCAGCACAGTCTTGAGGCTCCCTTGCAGCTGGAAATGGCAGTCTGTGCATTCAACCTTCCCAGTAGTTCTGAACAGAAGACACTCAAGGAGAGCAAGGTAAAGCTCCAGTGTGTGTGTGCAGCCAGGCAGCTCCAGATGTTCCCTCCTGGGGGCAGGGCTCTGGGGCCATAAAAGTGGGCAGTGCTGAGATATAGAGGGTGTGCTCCCCACACTCTACCCTCTGCATGGAACTTGACAGGTGTTCTTGTCCATCCTCTCACACATAGATGGTGATGGTGCCCCTTCCAAATGAACAAATGCCCGCAGACATTCACCTCCTGCCCACCATTTAGTCTAGACACCGGTGGTGTGGGGGTGGAGGTGGAGTGGGGGTGGGGTGGCACATGGACAGCTGAGTTCTTATTCTAGCCAGCAGCATGTTTATGACCTTGGTTCCATCAAAGCTTGGCAGAGGGATACGGGGAGAGTAGAGAAGGGGATACAGAGGAAGAGGAGGAGGAAGGATACAGAAGTATATAGCACATAGCCTCCCTCGAGGCAGGGCTGAGAAAAGGGGCAGACATAGTTATCTTCTTAGCTTTTTGACAGAGTCTCTGATTCCTGTACCCCAAGGGCTTCTGAGAATTCATCATGGACGATGTCTGTATGTGTGGCTGTAATAAGGACACTTGTGTATTTGGAAAGAGGTAAAGTAAGCACAAAGTGTAGCCCTCTGTGTGTGCTCTATTGACAGATCTAAATCGAACACAGGAAATGGCCCTAGCCACAAGGACACTGCCAATACCAAGACAGCCATGGGACCTGGGGTATGGTATAATTTAGGACTACAGGACAGCTCGATGGCTCTCTTTGCAGACAGCAGAGGAGGCTGCCGTCGCCCTCTGTTTCTAGCTTGCATTTGAGCAAACAGAGCTCTATCCTCTTTCTTAGTCTAATAATGGAGCAGCAGTGAGTCTCTTTTGAGAGACAGAGTTTAAGCCAACCCAGGGCTAGACACACAAATGTGTGAATGCATGTGCCTGGCCACCCATCCTGGAGGCCTGCCTTAATTTGCTTTGGTTTGTTGTGCTACACACCAAGAGCAAAAGCAACTTGGGAAGGAAAGGGATTATTTCGTCTTCCAGTTTGGAGTCTATCCTGAAGGGAGAGGACAGGAACTTGGAGGCAGGAACTAAAGGAGAGACTATGGAAGAAGACATTTTACTGGCTTGCTCCCTCTGGCTTGTTCAGCCTGCTTTCTGATACAACTCAGGGCAATTAGCCCAGGAATGGAACCACCCATAGTGGGCTGGGTGCTCCTATGTTAATCATTAATCAAGAAAATGTCCCACAGACTTGCCTGAAGACCAATCTTGTGGAGGTGTTTATTATTATTTTTTCTATTGAGGTATCTACCCAGATGATACCTCAATTATTGTTAACACCTAGTGTGTGTTAACAATAAAACTAACCAGCACAGGGGCAAATGACAATGTATTCAGAAGGAATGGTTCCTCAGACCCAAGATTGTCACAGTGCTGCTGGGATCTACTTTGTAAGTGTGGAGATATCATCTCCAAAGAATAAGCAAGTAGGTATCAACACTCAGAGGCCCATACAATGTGCATTGCTAGGCGATGAAGTCTTTGATGCAATGGTGCTGTTTCAGGAGGTCTTAGTGAAAGATGCACTAGATGGACTTTCAAAGGTAACAGGTTGAGACATTTTAGTGGTCAAAGAGGGCCTGTAGTCTGTTGGTAACCAACTGCTGGACATAATAGTTTTGGAGGTAGCTGAAGGCTAGGGTGGGTAGACCGTGGTTATCTTGCACACAGTGGTCATTGGAAACCAGGAGTCTCTGATGGGGGTGTTCTGTGGGCTACAGAAAAATGACTGAACAGCTCCCCTCCCTACTCTAGTCTCCATGTCACAGTGTATAAAATGTAAGAGAAATACCTCGCTTTAGCTTCAAAAACAAAAATCCTTTTATCCACTGAACACTCCAGGCCTCAAGGTGAGCAATTTGCTAGACTGTTATTCACATTGGCTCCCTGGGTACCTGGGTTCTCTCCAAGTACCCCATTTGCTGCGGAGGGAATGTTTGGAGAAAATAATACAGTCAGGAGGCACATGGTGGTGTTAGCTGTTACCACACCTTCTTTCAAAGGTGGTTGGGAGAGAATAGAGGGGTGGCTTCTGTATTACAAGGTAGACAGTGGCCATGGCCTTGAGTAGCATTGCCCCTGCTCCGATGTATCTTCAAGTGGCTCTTGCAAAGGATGTGCCAGGTGACAGGTTCTTTTTGTGTTTTTCGACCCAAATGACTCACAGCTTCCCAATGTTGAAAGAAAGCAGGGCACCAGCTTCTGGCTCTTCTTCTAGGAAGGAGCAGTCTCATTTTCATGTCAGGTGCAGGATGGAGATGGTTGTTTAGACAAAGGCTGTTTCCCTTTGTTCCTTGGTAACAGAACCGTAGTTTGTTCAGTGGCAACGTATACAGGCTCCAGGGATAAATCGTGCTTACACCAAGGCAACTAGAGTAATTCTGCTTTCCTTTACAATTGACTGATGCCTTGTGACATAGTTCTGAGCAAACAGATGTAAGAAAACCATTTCGGGGGGATGCTGAGAAGTACTAACTTGTATAAGACAGAGGCTCACAGGAAAATAGGGCCCATTTCCCCATCCCTGCCTCTAGTTTTGGATGCTAACAGGCATGGACAATGTCTGAAGCTTGAGATTATGCAGCAGCAAACCTGAGGATAAAGGTGTTAGGCTGAGGATTATGTATTTGGAAAGTCTTCACTGGTTTTCTTAAGCCATTTACTGGACCCCACAAGTGCCCACCTTCAGATTACTTGTGAGGGAAGACATAGGCCATTATTAGGTAGGGTATTCCTCTTCTACTGAAATATATCTTCCCTGCTATTCTATATTACTGATGGAGATTGGACACCAGAGAAGTGAACAAGCTGAGTGGGCATGTGATGAATTCCACCAGATGGCATGTACCAATCATTATAAGCTGGATGTAACACCAAAGTTTCCTGATACTGCACCTCTTTGGATACTGATTCATGACTCAATGGCTTTATTGTGAGAGTGAGTATCCAGAGATGCTTGTTGAGGGAAGGTCTAGTATTACTGCTTCTGATAGGTTGAATTCAATTCTGAGATCTGGTTACCGCCACTTCTGAGGCATTCTCTTGATTGGTTAATAAAAATCGCTTATGGCCAATTAGCTGGGTAGAAAGAGTATAGGAAGGCGGGACTTCCTGAGATTAGATAGGAACCCTGAGCACACACAGAGATTCTCTCTTTTTCCTCTGGGACACAGAAGGAGACAGATGTCTTGAGAACGCTGGAAGGTAATCGTAGGCACATGGCAGTTTGGGATTAGGTGATCCGGGTTAACTTAGAGTAGCTGAGAGTCTGCCCAGCTAAGGGCTAAGCGTTAAAACATTAAAAGGTCTTGGTGTATTTAATTATTGGGGAAAAGACTGTGGTGGCTTATAGGACCTCAGTCCAAGCAGTCCCAGGCCATCAGACTTCCAGACTCCTGAACTCCCTCAAACCCAGGCGAAGCTCCTGTCAAGCAGCTGGTAATTCTGCTGGCCTAATATAACAACTTACATTAGTTAACAGAGTTTAGGTTACAGGTGGTGTAGGCCACCTGTAGCCCCAGGGCTCTTTCTCCAGGATAAGTTAGGCAACTGGTTAAGGGACGGGGGCCAGGCTGGCACTCTTCTGCCAAGATGTCAGCTATTCTGCCAGTCTAATCTTACAGTTTATATTTACTAATAACTACAATAATTAATTAATTTGCAGTTTCAGATGCTAGTGTTGGTCTTGACTCTGTGATCTAAGGCATCAGTTTCCTCTCGTTATAGAGGAAACAAGAAAGAAATCTTAAAATAGACTCAAGGTCTTCTGACATTCAGTTGGCATTAATTCAGCACAAGGGTTTGGATTACCTTTTCTTTTTCTTTTTCTTTTTCTTAAGCCACTGAAAACCTTCATGTCTTAAAATGTATAAAATTATAGGCTGAGAAAGAAATAAGGGAAACAACCCCCTTCACAATAGCCACAAACAATATAAAATACCTGGGGGTAACTCTAACCAATCAAGTAAAGGACCTTTACAACAAGAACTTCAAGCCCTTGAAGAAAGAAATTGAAGAGGCCATCAGAAGATGGAAAGATCTCCCATGCTCATGGATAGGTAGGATCAACATAATAAAAATGACCATCCTACCAAAAGCAATATATAGATTCAATGCAATTCCTATCAAAATACCAACACAATTCTTTATAGACCTGGAAAGAGATATTCCCAATTTCACATGGAACAACAAAAAACCCAGAATAGCTAAATCAATCCTGTACAACAACAACAACAACAACAAAAATCTGGAGGTATCACCATCCCAGATTTAAAGCTATACTACAGAGCAATAGTAGTAAAAACAGCATGGTATTGGTATAGAAACTGACCAGTAGATCAATGGAATCGAATTGAAGACCCAGAAATGGACCCACACACCTATGGCCACCTAATTTTTGACAAAGAAGCCAAAACCACGCAATGGAAAAAGGACAGCATCTTCAACAAATGGTGCTGGTCCAACTGGATGTCCACTTGTAAAAGAATGATATTAGACCCATACTTATCACCTTGTACAAAACTTAAGTCCAAGTGGATCAAAGACCTTAACATAAGGCTGGTCACACTAAATCTACTAGAAGATAAAGTGGGAAAAACTCTCGAACTCATTGGCACAGGTGACAACTTCCTGAACAGAACACCAACAGCTCAGGACCTGAGACCAACAATCAATAAATGGGGCCTCATGAAACTGAAAAGCTTCTGTAAGGCAAAAGACATTGTCATTCGAACAAAACAGCAGCCTACAGACTGGGAGAAAATCTTCACCAACCCCACATCTGACAGAGGACTAATATCCAAAATCTACAAAGAACTCAAGAAATTAAATGCCAAGAAACCAAATAATCCAATCAAAAAATGAGGGATGGAGCTAAATAGAGAATTCACAAAGGAGGAATCCCTAATGGCTGAGAGACACTTGAAGAAATGCTCAACATCCTTAATCATCAGAGAAATGCAACTCAAGAGGACTCTGAGATTCCATCTCACTCCTGTCAGAATGGCTAAGATCAAAAGCTCAAATGACAGCACACGCTGGTGAGGGTGTGGAGAAAAGGCAACCCTACTCCATTGCTGGTGGGAGTGCAGGCTTGTGCAACCACTATGGAGGTCAGTATGGTGATATCTTAGAAAACTCGGAATAGCTTTACCTCAGGACCCAGCCATACCACTTCTGGGTATACACCCAATTGACTCCTCACAGAATCATAAGGAAGTTTCCTCATCTATGTTCATAGCAGCCTTATTTGTAATAGCTAGAAACTGGAAACCACCTAGATGTCCCTCAACTGAAGAATGGATTAAAAACTGTGGTACATCTACACAGTGGAATATTCCTCAGCTATCAGAAACAATGAAATTGTGCAGTTTGCAGCCAAATGGATGGAACTAGAGAAGCTCATCCTGAGTGAGCTAACCCAGACTCAGAAGGATGTGCATGGCATCTATTCACTTATAGTAGGATTTTAGCTATATAGTACAGGGTATCTATACTATGTTCAATGCACCATAGGAAACATGGACATAGACTTTTTATTTTTATTTGTTTGTTTTTTAGTTTTCTCTCCCTAGCAATGAGACACTTTTCACTGGTGGTACTGCCTTGTAGGCCCCCAGTGTATGATGAGGCTCTTCGCCCTCATATGACTTCTGAACTGGGGCAGCAGACTGTTATGTAGGGACACTGCACTCCAGAGGAGTGGGATGGAAGGGTTAGGGGGTAGAGGGTGGGAGGGCAGGGCTGGGAATGGGGGAAAGAAGACAATATGATGAAGATGTAACCTGAAGCAACAAATACATTTATTTATTAGAAAAAATGTATAAAATTCATTTTAAACAAAATGTCTTTAATATGAACTAACATTTTACTATAATAGGAAGAGAAATGAATGAGAGTTTAAAAAGGTTTCTACTATTTATTAAGATACTTTAATAAATGTACATTACATCTATATAATTTTAATTGATCCTTTTTGGAAAATTTAGAACTTCCCCCTCTAGCAGAGTTTGTGTTGAGAAACACCAAACTAGATGGATCTTTAAGATTCCTTCCTGCATTAATATTCTCATTCTAAGTAGGAAATGTGTTGGAGTGCTTTGTCAATTCAAAGAGCCAAAATGGCAGCCTCTGCCGGTGGTGCTTTCATCTTAGGAAACCAGGGCAGAAGCACTCCATCGAGAATTGAGACGCCATTCTATTCTGGCTTCCTGAATGTTTTTGAAAACCATGCATCGACTTTCTGGGGTAGAGGAACTATTGGCCCTGCTACACATCCCCGTTATAACCCTGAGTGGAAAACAGAACACATTGTTCTTTGGGAATATAACAGAAAACTCCAATTAAAGAAGCCTGTGAGATCTTGGCCTGTTTTGAGCCTTTTCTGTGGCCTTCTTATTCTTGCTTCAGTAGAACAGGCTGAATGGCTGAGAATCAGATTGTTCAGGGATAGAGAACTATTTAGCAAGTTCTGCTATGGTCCCTGTGCTGCATGTAGACATAGTCCTGTTTTTCCAGGATGTCTGCGTACCCATAGACTAGAGAAGTTGTTATTATAACAGGCAAATCCCAGGTTCTTTTGGACAGGAGGAAAACAGCTGACACATAAATACACAGACATAATTATTTTCCTCTGGAGTGGGACTGCTCTCTGATCTGATTAAATCAGGCATGATTAGCCAATCTCAATGACTATTGAGGCTTCTCCCTTTCAGTGTGGCCTCAGAGAGCCTCTTAGATTGAATTGCCTTGACATAAAACCACAGGTGAGTTTTGGAAACAGAGCCCAGTGTCCCCAATGTATTTCAGTGATAGCCTAGGAGCATCTTTCTTTAAATCGAAAAAGCTAAGAATCCAGACTATCACGATTTTTGACCACAGGGTCAGTTATCTGCAGCCAACCAATCTGGAGTTCCACTGAATGACCTTCATGCAAAGGGCTTTGAGGGCATCCTCCAAAGCTTCATGTGATGGCAGCTTGGTCCCCAGTGTGATAGTGCCGAGGTGGTGGTTCCTCAAGAGATGATTGAGTAATGGGAAAGCCACTCTCTGAAAGGGTTAATATAGTTCTCAAAACTACAGGGTTAACTCACTCACAAGTTATTACAAAAGAATGAGCCTAGCCTTCCTTGGTCTCTAACTTCCTTGTTCTTACACACACCCATTAGGCATGTGGCCATTTTCCTTTCCACTTCTGTGCTGTGTTGTGACACAGCCAAGGGTGTCCTTGCTAAACATCTGCCAAGCTGTTTGGACTTTCCAGCCACCTGAATCACGAGCCATACAAACTTCTTTTCTTTACGCATTACTCATGGACACAAATTTTGTTATAGCAACATGATAAAACTGAGACATCTGGTCTAACTCTCACTAAGGAGATGGGGCAAGGAGACAAGGCTGACTGAATACACCTATGCTGTTCCTGATGAGGGTTCTCTTAAGAGGCCAAGGCAGAGGAATAAGAGATAGAACCAGTCTCGAAGGACACTGTGAGCAACAGAAGGCCAGCACAGCACTCTTTGGAGAAGGAAAAGACCACCTGATACTGAAGCTAATGCCAATGAAAACAAAAGGAGATGGGAGAAAGGAGGCAATTTCCCCCTAGATTCAGACAAAGCCTTATGCTTAGAAAGTCTATAAACCTCTAGACTCCTGTTTTTCCTTAAAAAAAAAAAAGAAAGAAAAACAACAGTCAAATGGACCAGATATGGTCCCCAAAGTCTAGCTTCTTTTGCTAGAAGATGGGCAGCAAAGTAAACCCTAGAAATTTCAGGAAGGTCAACTAAGTCAAGAAATTTTAAAAATGGGTTCAGAGATTAAGAAACATAGTGATGATAATAAAAGGGCTGCAGAGTACAGAGTGTTCTGGAGTTTCTGAACCCTCACCAGCTTGCAAAAGCACACAATTATGTGCTTTAATGTGGTCACAGGCACAGAGTGCCATGTAACTGATGATTCAAACTCAGATCTGAGCATTGTGTGTTTATCAGCGCAATCTGGGATGGCTTGGTGGCAGGTATTGTATCTTACTACAAAGATCCTCACTGCCACCACAAGTTTCCATGGATTTGGTAGGTTAAATATTGTTGTTTTATCTTTTCCAAATTTACATTTGTTTTGCATGTGACAAAGAGTATACATGCCAGTGTGTGTGTGTGTGTGTGTGTGTGTGTGTGTGTGTGTTTGTAAAAGCCAGAGGACAATAACTACTGGGAGAAATTGACTCTTTTACTATGTGGGTTCCAGGGATCAAATATAGGTCATCAGGGTTGGTGGGAACCATCTTTACCTCCTGAGCCATCTCACCAGTCAGTTCCCACTTTTTTTTTTACAGTGCTGGAGATGGAACCCAGGACCTATGTTGAGCAAGCTCTCTGCTACTGAGCTACATCTCTAGCCCCAAATAGTGTTACTTATCACTACTCTCTCTCTAAGTATAAAGAAATACTCAGGCTCATAAAGAGGGTAAGTGGCAGAGTTGGAAATGGAACGAATCATCTGAATTTATTGCTGATAAAGTTATTTATTCATCTGGTCATTCCCCCTCCCTCCATCTCTGTGCTTTCTCTATTTTTCTTCAGTAATGTTTATTCATCAGCCTCTCTGCTCATTTAAGTTCATTTACTCAGAATTCTTTTGTGCTTCTTTTATATTTTTGGTTGTGAGCCTAGCCTTTAACGGCTGAGCCATCTCTCCAGCCCATTTTTGTGCTTCTTTTATATTACAATGTTTCAGATTCTTGAGATTACTACTACTACTACTACCACCTTAAGCTTCTCCAGGCTTTGAGGGCAAATGAAGCATCTGAGAATTAATATCTGAGTTGAGTTACTACCCCTCATATGTATGTGTGTGTGTGTGTGTGTGTGTGTGTGTGTAGACTAGAGGCATACACAGAGAGATAGAAACTGAGATAGAAACAGAGAAAGACTAATTTATTTTAAATAATTTTCTTGAATGACCAAGGATGCTGAAGGTAGGTTGGCAAGCCAAAAACCCACATGGTAGCTCATTTGCTGGGATGAGCTAGCTAGCCCTCTTGCTTCATCATTGTTTTATTCTATGCAGACCGTCAACTGACTAGATGAAGCTCAGCTACATTAGAGAGGGAAATCTGCTTTAGATAAGTCTATCATCTCAAATATTAATCCAATCCCCAGATACCCCCACAAAATATATACACCTATCCAAGTTGGCTAGAACCAATCATCTGAATATTTACGTTGCAATAGTGCATTTTTACTGGAAGTAAGGTTACAAGATCACAAAGTTTCCTCTAGGTGTTTCTAGGAATACTCAGAGTGTATCTTAGAGCAAGTACAACCAAGTTTTGTAACCTTGGCATCTTGGTGAAAGGACACCACCAGAAACTACTGACCTTTGTTCCAGGGCCTCACACAAGACATTGTTCCCTTGAGCGCTGTGGTTACACTCATGGTTCTACCACAAAGTACTTATTTCTTGGCAGTTCCAACTTTGAACTCCTAGGGTACCAAAGTTGCCTTGAACTCTGTGATGATGTAGACCAATGGAGAAAGAGAGAGCACTCCAAACTTGGGGACTGTTTGTCTCCTGGCTCTTGGATAGCTCCACTTGCTGTTGTATAGTACTCTTGTTATGAAATCAGCTTTCCTCATGTGGGTCTTTATCCAAATGGACTGAAGGATTCATTTAAAGCATATCACCAAGAACATCAAAAAGGCATGCTAACTATATGGCGAGCCTTTCTCTGAAGCCTGTTATTTGCCTTTGGATAAAGCTATTCTGCAATTTCCCCTCTTTCTGAAAACCTATGTTTCTCCCACTTCTTACCTGCAAGTGTATGCTTTCTTCTTGTTCTTTGTTAAGAAGGTGAAAATAATAACAGGGATGCCCATAGTTTTAACACTAGACCAAGACATTTATTTACCTTCTCTTACTTCTGTGTCAGCACCAAATTCTATGGACTTTCCCAATAACCCATCTTGCTGGTTCTTGAAGAAGTATTTGACTCAGTTGGTGCTTTTCTGGTTCTTAAAAGTACTTCTTTACAGCAGAGGAAACAAGTACCAGAGTGAAGAGATGGCTTACACAATGAGAGAAAATCTTTGTCATCAATATGTCTGACAGAGGCTTACTACAATACTTAGAACACATTAAAAATAAAACATTAGACACCCCCAAATCAAATCATGCAAGCAACAAATAGGTAAATGAATTGAACAGACATGCAATGAAATGCTTAAATTAAGATGTGCAGATGGCCAATAACCATATGAAAAATGCTCAAGGCCCTTAAATGTCAGAGAAATGGACAGTAAAATCACAGTGAGATTCCATCTTCTTCTAATAAGAATGGCCATCATCAAGGAGATAAACAAGAGGTGATTGTGAATGTGTAGGGGGAAAGAGACCCACATACACTGATAGTTGGGAATCAAATTAGTGCAGTCAGTATAATGGTCAGTATGGGGATCCCTCCAAGCCTAAAAGTAGAGCTAACATACAACCCAGCTGTACCTTTCCTTGGTATCTATCTGTAGGACTCTAAGTCCTTGGACCACATCTGTATTTATCACTCCACCAGTCATAATAGCGAAGACCTGGAAGCAGCTTAGATAGCCTTCAACAGATGAATGCATAAATAACGTGTCATAGTTTTATTCAACAGAGTTTCACTCAGTAGTGAAGAAAAAAAGGAGTTGTGTCACCTGTAGGAAAATGAACTGGAGATCATCATGCTAAACAAATAAGCCAGACTCACAAAGATAAGTGTCCCATGTTGTCTCTGATATGTAGACTCTAGAGTCTACACTTAAGAAAAATGTATATGATATATGAGAGCAGAGAGAGGACTCTTTAGGAAGAGAAAGATGACAAATGAGGGGTATAAGAGAGGACAATGGTGGTGAATATGAACAAAGTGTGTGACAGCCATGTGTGAAAATGGCAGTGAAATGCATCATACTGTACAATGAATCTAACGTAACAATACTAATAGAAAATCCTTTCACCTTTCTCCTTCCATGCCCCAATTTTTTCTATGTCCTCTACACAACTGCAATAAAGAAAACATCAATGTTTTGTCTCACATAGTCTTCTAAATTTACTTATACCCATACTTCTTAGGTGATGTCACCCAGGCTCATGGCTTAATACTTAGAACCACATACAATTCAGATTTTTATCAGCACCTCAACTCACGCCCCTCTCCTCGCACCCGGCTCACTATCTACCTCCTAGTGGTGCTTCACTAGGTCCTTTCAGAAACAGACTGGATTTAGATGCGCAAGAAGTTTCTTGGGGGAAAATATCTGAGACATGTAACAAGCAACATAGTGGGTGGAGGCCGGCAAGATGAGCTGCCAGACTGCAAAAGGGGTCTGATGTTATGGAACAGACAGGGCAGGAGGAGAAAGGGAAATGGGTTGGAAGAGACTCAGATGACAACACAGTTCAAGAAAGTGTTCATGTCTGTACTCCAGAGTCCCTTAGCCCAAATGTCCTGTCAAAGTACTCTCTAGATCTTGTAGAAATGAACCTCTGGACCAATCAGTGTCTGGGAGCAGATTGTCGGTAATGTGGTCTTATTGCACAGTGTAGAATCTTGTCTCAGAAATCCAGTTTGCTTTCTGTAGCAAGAGATCTCAGTGACACAGTTTCATGACCTCAGTATTATCTGATGTCTGCTCTTGACCATCGGATAGACATGTCAAACTTAAAATAATAGAACTCATTATTGTCCATACTATGTAAATATTTGTGAGTTTGTCCTGTCTTGGCAAATGTCCTCTGTTTCCTCCAGATACTAAATCCAAGAGCACAGAACTCATTCTAGACTGGAGAATCTGGAGTTTGCTCCCCACTCGCTAGACATAATCTACCAGTCAGTCCTGCTGGCCTTACTTCAGAAAACTCAAATCCATTTACTTTTCTCCATTTTCAGTCACCATCTCATTCCAAGTCTCCATGTACTCTCACATGCTGTCCTCAATGGCATCTCCATTATCACTCTTGTCAACTTCTAGTCACCTTTGGGACACCCAACGAATCTATCATAAAGTCACTTGGAACACCTTTGCTCCAATAACCTTTCATTGTAAACCTACCAAAACCCAAGTATATTAGCACCCTGCCCATGTCTTTTCATTACATAAATATAAGCACTATGAAAACAGAGACCTTGCCTATTCTGTTTAGTATAATTTCCCTGTTGTTCAACACAGACCTAGGAATAATAGTAGGAGTATATTGTCCATTTGTTGACTGTCAAGTGGGTATGTCTCTTTTCCACAAGGCCTCAGAACTGAGCTATTAGATTCTATGGATGGCTATATTACATAGAAATATGTTTGCAGCACTTAATGGTGGCTTTGCCAAATTGTGATTTGTTCTTTTTTTTTTTTTTTGTGGACCAAGAAATCCAGAGGCAATCAGCCAGAGCAAGAATGGTTGGGGTTCTACAATGCCTCGGCATCCAGAAGAGGCTCTTTTGTGTTTACTTGAGTGCTCCCAGTTTCCCTAGTGGGTGCCTTCCATCCAGATGCATTTGTGTTTTTATGGTCACAAGATGGCTGCTCTGCCATCCATACAACTAACATCTGTGCTCCAGGTAGGAAAAATGGGAATGCCAAAGACAGATGTTGTATATTGAATGAGTCTTCCCCTTTCAAGAGCTGCTGTGGGTTGGCTTCCTCAGAATTCAGACTCTTCAAAGCAGATTAGTGTGTAGAAGGGAAGGTGCTGTTAAGAGGAAGGCCCACAGAAGGGAGGAGGAAGAAGATGGATTGTGCAGAGGGGTACGTAGGGCCATGGATCCATTCCAACTTCATTGGAAATGTAGAGCTTGCATGGTCAGCTATCTGTACTCCATGTCACAGTCACTGGAGGTCAATAAGACAGTGATTTCTTTAGCCAAGGTAACTGTATAGGTGTTAACACCCAAAGGCTGTCTGTCAGCAGTATTCTCAACAGTTGAGGCCATAGGCTGTGCATTCCTAAACCTCAGCAGCACAGAAGCACTGCACAGGCTTTCCTGAAGACCTCACATTCTAACATTTACTTGTATCTTAATGATCAGAACCATGGCATGCAGCTGCCTTTAGCTACGAGGCAGCTGGGATGTGTGGATTTTAGCTGGGCATGTTGCCACTCTGAATAAAACAAAGGTTCCATTAATAAGAAAAAGAGGTAGAATGTTTAGGACATTTAGGGGAGCCACCAGCAGTCTTTGGCAGATCGCCTGTTTGCCACTTCCTTGTCTCTTTTCTCTCTACACTCCTAGTGCCTGAGCATTAAAATAAATTAAACAAGCAAACAAAGCAAACACATGAACAAAACAAACATGAATAAATCTCCTTCCTCCTTCATTAGCCAATAAACAAAAGCCTATGAAAATCTCATTACAAAAGCACATACAAAACCATGCATACAGCTCTTGTGCAGAAAATGGGTACCAGTACTCTGAGCATACTTTGGTTTTTACTGGGCCGAGAAGAATTGGTGTAGGCATGTAGACTCTACCCTTCAAATACACACACAAATACAACAAGGGAACAGACCTTTAAAATATATAAAGATACACATATAAAAACAGACTTATAAAATAACCTGCTGCACAACAAAGATCTAACTGTGGCGGTTGCTTTCTGAACAAAGGAGACTAAAGAGGATAAGCACTCTGGTCTGCGGCAAAGACTAATGAAAGGGCGGAGAAACAGAGAAGTACTGGAGACATCATATTGAAGGGGAAAGACTAGGTATTTTCTAGGAGCTGGATGGTCAGGGAGTGACTCTGAGCTTGAGTGACCGAGCATTGGGCAGCCAGAATCTAAGTATGAGTGAGGGGGCTTGGAAAACAAGGCCAGGTAACTGTAGCAAAAATAATAATTCTGGCAAAGGAATCATAGTCCTTTAACTGGCTCTTGACTCTCACTGCCCAGCCTAGAGGTGTTGTGCTAAGCAGGACTACATGCTGCGGTAAATATGACCTCTGACAATGCTACTGGAGAGAGAGGAAGCGAGGAGGCCTGGAGACAGTGGCAGGTGACCAATGCCTATGAATGAATTTCCACAAGCAGCCCTTTCCTAGTTGTCTAGATAGGAAATGGAGAAGAGTGCTCAGTGGAAAACATCAATTGTACCCACACAGCCAGCTGCTCTAGTAACATGAAAGCTGCAGCAGTTGGAGATACTTAAAGCAGGCATGGCAGGGTCAAAATGGCACTGTCTCTGGGTCGCAGCTGGAGCGCTGACCAAAGGCATGGCCACGACTTCTCTAAGCTTGCCTTCTTCATCTTTCTCATGGGATGCAGAGGATCCTGTTGCCTGCCTCCTCAATGACTACTTACCTTCTTCATCCTTTCCTGAAAATCCCTGATGGTATTATGGACTTTCTCTCTCTCATTCAGTGAGGATACATGCTGCAAAGGAAGTCGGTTCCAGTCCTGTGCTCACAAAGTAGACAGCTAGTGATCTCTGTATGTTAACTGACATGGTGACATGGGCATGTGATTTAATTCTGACCAATGCTATGACAAGACATGTCTTTAGAAAGCTTCTGAAAAAGTTTTCAATGTTAAAAATGATGGCTAAAGATTTAAAAATCTCTCATATCTTCTGTCTGGCTTTGTGTTATCTTCAGATACATTTCATTCTTGCCACCACAAGACAATCTTGCCAAGGACAAGAAAATACAGAGTGAACACACAAGGCAAGATGAAAAGACATGAGACCTAGAGAGCAGCTACAGACTACTGAATTACTGATCCCAGCATATCTACACTTTTGAACTCCTCATCACATAAGAAAACGAATCCTTTGTCAGTTACATAAAGTGCATGGAGATTTTTCTGTTATTGGCAGCTACGGCAAATTCAGTTTATAAAGAACTCCTGACAAAGTAGTGCCAAACACAATGACATGAAAAAGTACCAACATGAAAGGCCAATATACTAGGTCAGTGTTCTATATTATAAGTTTCTATTATATATATATATATATATATACACACACATACATATGAGTTTCATTTTGTTACAATTTATTTCATAATTCCAGTATGCATGTAAAAAAACTTGAAAAAGTCCAGTTTTTGGCTTTGTCTGTGGGTCATCACCAATCTGGGCATTTATCCAGTCAATTCAGTATTTGACCTGCTTCCTAATAACTTCCAACTGTTGGCCCAGAAGTACCCCCCAGAGCATGTAACCCAGCCAGAACCCACAACATGGGGCTTAGAACATAAAGACAGAGCCGCCAATTTTTGGCCTAAGAGTTATTCTTCCAGTAAAGAATTAAGACAACTCAAAAAAGAACGTGCCTTTTTAGAAAATATAGAGTTTAAGAAAATTGGGATTTACACTGCTTAGCAATTGGTTTTGTTTCCATGTTAGGGTTCTCCAAAAGCAACCTTGAATTTACAATTTCAAGAATCTTATATTGCTTTTCCAACTTGGAAATTAGTGCATGGACTCCAGATGAAACAATTGGACAATACAAAAGCAATGCACAGTATAAATATTCTTCTTTCCTAACTACTTGTCAGCTATATCCAGTGAGTAAATATTTACACATTTTCCTCTCCCCCTGCAGAAAGAAGTACTCACATACATGGACATAAATATTTTGGTGTATATAAATATTTACTTGCATGAGCAATATATTTCTTTTTTCCAGTCTCCCTTGTAAGTTCTTTAATAACAGAACAATTCCTGCTTACAAATAAGTTCTGATCTTGCAATCCTCCTGGAATGTTCTGCAAAGGAGAGACATTTTATGAGGATGGTGGATTGCTGCTTAGCCAGACCAGTTGAGCTCAAGTTAGATCTTGGCATCCTACTAGCTGTGTGACGCAGAGCAAGTTGTTTAGTCTTTCAGAGCCCTGAATTTCCTCATCTGTTAGTGAGGATAATAGCAGCATCTACTGTGTAGAATTGCTGAGAAGATGCAATGATTTTTTTTGTATATAAAGTACTTCAGACACAATCTAGTGTATTGTCAACCTTAATAAATAATATTGAAATATTTTACTGTTGTCAGTCACTGGAAATAAGTATATTGCTCTTTTCTAGAGGGTATTGTGCATACATCTTAATTTTGTCTAAGTATCCCTTTTATATCATTCAAAAAATTTCAAATGCTAACAATACAAGCAAATTGCTTCAGACTAGCTTTTGATTATTTTCTACCCTCCAGTGGGTGAGTGGCTATCATTTTTAAGCATTTACTTTGTGCCAGACATTTTGTGCTTCCAAAGATAATCTTGCAGTTTGTCGTTATAGTAACCTTATGAGGAAAATAATATTTGTCTCCATTTCTCAACCTGAAATTAAGGTTCAGTGTGGATAATTAATGTGTCTTCCATTAAATAATGTGGAAGTGATGGAGTTGAGGCTCGAACCCAGGTATTCCGAATGTGAAAGGTCCTGCTCTAAATCAATATGCCATTGTTATGTTTCCAATGTTTACATACAAACATCCCTTGTAGGCAAGGATCAGATTCAATCAGCCTCTTCCTGGGGCTCCTTTTCCTCTCATTCCCTGTCATTATGAAAATGGATTAGATTCCATCCTACTTCCCATTCTTTGGAGGAAAATATATCATTGTCAAACTAACATGCCTCACTTCAAGCCTTATGAGCGCCATATTGTAAAATGTGGTTGATTGGATAGTGTGGAGCACACCACACTCCATTTTTGGAATTTTAGCCTGGAATCATTTTTATTACTCTTGCCTAGGTACAGAGTCTCTCTGCTCTGGCTCTGGTATTGCATTCAGGTTGTTCAGCTCCTCCAGATGATATGCTAAGTTGAAACCTTTGGTTACAAAGTATATGGTTCCTCTTATTAGGAAGAACCCCAAGACTTACTTAGAATGACTCTCTGTGTTAAGTGAGGTTTTCACATCTTTCAGCTGTACTCTTTCTTGTTTAAAGCCTTCTCTTCTACTTGATTGCCAGACCTCTCAGCAATCATTAGACAAAGGTCAGTGGAATTTTGCAGTTCTGCAGGCTATTGTAGCATCTTTCTCTACATAGTTATAACCCAGAGATCAGAGAACTTTTGTTCTCACTGCCTACCTTATCACAAACATCTCTAAAAACTTAAGACTGAAGACTAGATAGACTGGAGTCCACTTGCTGTTAGCAGTCATGGCCAGTCTATCTGGCCATGTGAACTGTCTTAGACAGATGAACTCTGCCTCTTTTTCCTCTTCCAAACCCCTCAGGATTGTAGCACATTGGAAGAACCCTTGTTCTACAGGTATCTTCAAAATGAAGTTTTTAGCTTGTCAGTTTCTCCACATAGAAGGAGCTTCAACTGGAGTTTGGGAAAAGCAAATCCAATTACCCAACACAATTGCCTCACACAGAAATGCTCTGAATCATATTTGTGAATTTTTAGGTGGAGAAACACACCTTCTTATTCCCTCAGGCTCTCTCTTTCAGATGAAACCCACATCCCTGTTTGTGAACCAATTACAAACAGTGACTGATTGCTTCAAAAAGGATTTTGGAGCACCTACTGCTATGTATTCAGCATGGAAAACACAGACATGAAATGGAAACTTACAAATGTCTTTCTTCTGTTCAAACAAAGAACAGAAAATCTTCCTTAATTGATTTGTGCATCCTGCACATCCAAAGCATTTTGGTAATTGCAGAACTATATGTTACTTGTGAGAAATTATACATATTTTAAGAACAAAGTGACCAGACACCAAAGAAGACAAATAACCCAAATGATCCAGCCTCACAGACAACCTCAATAGCTGTTTCCTCCAAATTCTACATCCAGAACAACTTCAAATGGCTTGCTAAGATGGTCCAGCCTCACAGACTGTTCCAATCAGGACTTTAATAAAGCCCTGAACTTTTCCACCCAAAGTCCAGCTTTGGACTACAAACTGTTCAAGACATTCAAATTGCTGAGAACATACAGACTGGACAACAAATGTTACTTTTAACTTGCTTAACCATTTTTTCCATTTTATTTGGGCCTCCAAACAGGTTTTCTGCATCCTAATTCAGCAGGAAGCAATTTTAAGAGAGTGACGCCCCATTCCCAGAAGGTGGGGTGGGTGATTTTTTTTTTTGCCATTTGATGTGTTATAAATGTCATTTAGGGGGACTCGTTACAAATTGTTAAATGATCTTGTTAAGCAAAGTATAGGAGGTTAGACTCAGAGATTCCTCTCTTTCTTTTTCTTTTCTCTATCCTTCTTTCTCTCTTATATAGGGGGTAAAGTCTTAAAAAGAAAAAAAGAGGGGAAATATGGGTATATAATATAGAAATCATAAGATATAAGTGTAGATTATTGAATCTACTCTGAAACTTAAAGCTATTGTTATTCTCAAAATAAGGTTAACTTTTGATACATTGCTATAGACTTTTGTATATTGATACAAAATAATGTTAATTTATTTTTCATTTGTATAGAATTTTATATTTTGATACACATATATGTATATTTCACCTCATAAGATATTGTGCCTATACAACTCATTTAAAAGTACAGGTTTGCTTCCAATCCTTTTATGGATTGCTAATTACAGTCTATTTAGGAGCCTGGGTAATACAGGTTGATAGCTGGCCAGTTAAGCTCCTCCTGGTCATGTCAAATACTAGTCTAGTTTATCACAAAATAGGCTTACTAAGTTAAATAGATAGTAAATGGTTAAAAAATACAGTTTGCTTGTTCAAACATAGATTTATTAAATAAATCAATAGATGTCTTCAAAACCCTCAGAGGCATAAAGAAAATGGCATTTAAAGATGTTTTTATTATTTTAAGAATTGTTTGACTTCTACTGACAGCTCCCATTTGACTTGGAAGGAGACAGTGAGCATCAAAAATCTCCATCAGGAGATAATTCCTACTGAGCAAAAATACCCCTGCTCTCTCAACAGACTATATACAGTCCAAAGATGGACCAGACCTTAAATGCAGGTAAGTTGATGGCCTGATTCTGCAGAGACAGAGTGGGGAAATCCTTCTTATATCCTGCTGCACAATTTAGTCTGTGAAAAATGCTTGGCCAGAAGGCTGAAGATGAGTCTCCAATGGTATCGAGAGGTATTTGGGTCTGTCTAGGCAACAAACTGTCATTTTTCCATACTGGAAGCTGTTCTCCAGTACTTCCTACTCACTTAAATAGTAACTTTATCCCTTCTTATGTCTTTGATGGGGTTTAAATCATAATAGACATAAAATTTAAATTGAACTCTAGTTGTTTAGGATTTAAGAGGACATTTTCAAGTCTAAATAAAATCTTTAGGCTTATAAATATAGGCTATGATAGAAAATATGTAAGTTCAGAACTTTAGACACACATAGATTTTTTTATTCTTCAAGATTGCCTGATACAAATAGGCTAAATATTATGTGTGTTACATTCATATATGGTTTTCTTGATTGTTTAATATTAATTCTTACTGTTTTTACTATATGAGTTAAGGGAATTAATGGGGCGATGTTATGCATGCTAAATGTTAATTAATTGGTCCTTCTTGCTGTCTGTTACTTATATTGTCTCTGATTGGTTAAATAAATGCTGAGGCCTGAGGTTGGACAAAGACAGAGGTAGGTGGGACTAAGGCACAGGATTCTGAAGCAGAGAGGTTCTTGGGTAGAAGAAGCCTCCAAGACAAGCAGCTGGAGCAGGAAGTAGGAAAAATGCCATGGGTTAGAGAAAATAATGTCATTCCACATGGCCTGGAACATCAGCCTAGTGTGGAGAATAACAGTCCAAGGGGAATGTATGTATATATGGGGTCATATTTGGGAAATAGAATATCAAGAGATAGCTTAGATGGGCTAAGATTGCTCAATCCAGGCCAAGTCTTGTTAAAAATGTGTGTGGTGTCTGTGTGCTCATTTATAATGGTTGGTTAAAGATTAACAGCTGCCAATCAATTAATGAATCTAAATACTATTAAACAATTTAATTAATTATTTCTACAGAAACAAGGTTTGGTTCAAGTTTATGAAAACTGTTCAGTGCTTACAGGCAAAGGAAGGGGAATGCAAATGATAGGTTATACAGTGAGAAATAGTGAAACAGATGTGTGTTTAGGAGTCTATGAGAGCTGAGAAAAGCATCAAATAGAAAGGCTCCTAATCATACTAAGAGAACTGCTATTAGTTCCTTTTTGTGACAAAAATATAACACAGAAGCAATTTATCAGGGAGAGCCTTAGTTTGGCTTAGATTATTTAGGATGCAGTCCCTCAGGATGGAGGTAGCAAGGCAGAATGGTTAGGTCTGTGACAGTAGAAGCTTCTGGCATATTCACATCATGGCCAATCAGGAAGCAGAGACTAAGACTGGAAGTGGGTTGGGTCATACTCCTCAAGGCCTGCTTCTATTTGGCCTATTTCTGTCAGCTAGGCCCCATCTTCTAAGGGGCCACAACCTCCCCCAATAGCACCATCAGTTGAGAAACAAATGTTCAAACATGAGCTTATGGGGTCATTTTATATTCAAACTATAACAAGGCTGATAGAGAAGTAGAAGGAGGAACAAGGAGGTTATATTCAAGGCTGACATGGAACTTAAAGGACATTACCTCATGTTTCTTCTGTTGCCTAATAAATCACTCCAAATGTCATGCCTTGAAGCAGCATTTTATTTGCTAATCCTTCTTCAGTCAAGGTTGAGATCAGCTGGGTGAACTCTTCTTCTGTCCTTTCTGGGAATCTCTCTTGTGGCTAAATTCAGCTGGCAGTTTTTCTGGAGACCGGATTCAGCTGATCTTTGTCTCCAAGTGGTCCTGTAGTCTTTGCCTCTCCACGTAGTTATGTCATGTGTAATCTCTGGCAAAGAAACCAGACTTCTTCAGTGGTGACTGGGGATCCCAAGAATACAAGAGCAGAAGCTGTCAGGTGGTCTTAAGTGTCAGGCCTGGAACTGTCCAATTGGCAACATCATTGGTGATTAAACATGGCTGTGGAACCAGCCCAGATGTAAAGGGAAGAGATTTTATAGGGGCCTGAACATCAGGAGGCTGGGTTCACTGGGGCAGACATATGGTGGACCAGCTAAATGATACTGGGAAAAATGATACTGGGTAAAAGAAATATAAGCAAAGACACAGAAGCACGTCAACTTATGACTTTGGGGAAGAAGTTAGACACTTCAGTATTGTAGATGGGAAGGTTGCATGGAAAAGTGTGCAGGCAACAGTGAGATAGATCAACTGTTGGCTTCTCTGACTACGGTCCTAATGTGTTCCTCTCTCTCTTTTGGCTCATCCTTTTCCTCTTGACTGGAAGTGTTTTCTGGTTTGTTGAAGTCCCATGTGATTCAGTTCTTCTTTGATGTTTAGGTTTTGGTCATTATGACAAGATACTTCAGGTAATCAATGCCAAATGAGGAAATATATATATATATATATATATATATTGATTGCCATTTTAGAAAGACTTGTCCAGTCTGTGGGCCCACAGGCCACTTGTGCCCCCAAGATAGCTATGAATGCTGCCCAACACATTTGTAGATGGCACCTTACCACAATGTGAAAAGGTTTGACACTCCCAGTTTTAGAAAGTTTGGTTAATGACTGATGGGTCCCCCTTTTTTGGGACTGTGGCAAGATAGAGCATGCAGGAGAGGGACTATGTGTTGAAGCAGAGCTCATGGAAGCTAGCAAGCAGTTGTGGGCCAAAGGTTGTAGTTACAGTATTTCTGTGAAGGACACAACCTCAATGGCATAACTTCTTCCTACTATGCCCCACATTCCAAGGTTCCAGCACTTCTCAGTAGCATCATAGACTGGTGACCAAATCATCAGCATAAAAACCTTGGGGAGACATTGAAGATCCAAACTCTAACAACTGATCATATGACTTTCAAGGTTTTGTCAGTGTTACACAGTGCCTGGTCACCAAAGCTAATTTTCTGTTTTACTGGGTCATTAAGGTACTGCGCCATTCTCCGATTCTTTTGCAGCTAAATATGGTCATGGCAATTGAGTTCTAGTGGAATGGTGATGTGTGATAGCTCAAGACTTTGTCCATATTCTGCTGTTTGTTATTTCACACTCTTACCCCTTTCCAATTGACTGAAAATAAAGAACTCCAGCAAAGGATTTCATGTTGAACATGACATTGGTACACAATGGAAGGCACCTGGGTTCTTGGATCACTGCATAGGCAGATGTATTCAAAACGATTAGGTTAATGGTGTGAACTTGTCACAGAAGAATGAAGCCATTTTTTTTATTATGATAAGGCCAGAGCTGTGAAAGTCTATAAGTTACAACACTCAGCCTTACCTTAACTAACATAATTAGGAACTGAGGAGGCAGAGAACTTATTAGCATCCCCCTGAGGAACTAGGAGATGTGTGAGGGGGGAAGTTGAGAAGAGGAGAGATCAGTAATTGAGACTTAAGTAGGGCCAGCCAAGTATGGAAAGAATTCTTTGAATGAGGTCATGATAATCTTCTTTTCTATGAGGCCAAATTTATCTGGAGGAACATCTGGAACCTGCTGCAGGTGGGAGTCATTGACATATTTCCATCTGAAACTGTATTGTACTTTTAGTTTTTTCAAGGGCCTTTGACAGCTTGTAGCCTTGGAAACTCTCCATGGAGAGTATATTGACAAGAAAGCAATGTAGTAGCTTTTTGGACAAGTTAAAGGACCAGAATTTCATATTAACATAAAACACTGTGCATTTGGTTCCCTGTTGTAATTTGATTCATCAAACAATCGCTTAAAGTTTTGAGGACAGAACCCCTTCCCCCCCTTGTTTTCTGAGTTGGAAAACTGAGGCTGAGTTGACATGAAAGATCTTACAGTTAAGTGCAAGAGATCTCTAATCTACATCTTGTAATTCTAGGCCATTTGTAAAGAAAATGTACAGAACCCCGTGAGAGCACATCCATGTTCGACAGAGCCACCCTACTTCAAAGCTTCTGAATGGACAGCTCTGGAGGGCACTACGTTTCCTCCCTTTCAAGAACCTGTGTCTCTTCCAGCACCCTGGAATCTCACTTAGCTCAACACAGGCACAATTTGGAAATGCAAGGAAGTATATAAGTCAGGCACATCCCAATTGCAAGGGGGACAAGATACAGGAGTAAATATTCTACCCTCCCATTGCCTTTCATAGGCTCCCCAAAGATCAAATGCCCGAGACACCAGCAAATGTTTATAGTTCCTTAGTGCACCCCAAATTGACTTTCCTCCCTGGCTGGCTCAGTCTCCAAGAAACTTCACCTGTGCTTTGCAGGGTCATCTCCCAAAGCTAGCTAGTCTCAGTCTGAGTCAGGCAGCACCCTTGGACTAGTGGGAGTAAGAAGCATGGAAAAGGAGGCTATTTTTCTTTTGTTCTCCCTGAACTGGCCTCAGACAACCTGTCCTAGCAGTAAGCAAGGATAATGGCCATGTGATTCTCTTACCAGATATGTCCTCTGAGACTCTCTCTTCTGTCCCAGACAGTTGGTGGCCCCTGACAGTCTGGACTCTATGCATTGGTGACTCTGCTCTGCTGCCCAGCTGGCACCAGGAATTGACAACGCACAGCTTTGGTTCCAAACAACAGTAAATGCTGCCAGCATACCAACTTCTGCCAGCGAATTGGGGGTGGGGACTTGCTCTGGCTGCCACAGTCCCTGGTGTCCTCTGTGTCCTCTAGTCACCAGGGAGGCTGGGGTGATAGAGATGTCAGCTCAGCAGTGACTGCTTGTTGAGACAGGTTTTGTATGGCATGGTGCCATGGGGAGGAGCAGAGGGACCTTCACCAGATGCCAAAGGGCCCATGGGCCCAGGTCTGACATGGTGAACCATGGTGGACAGTTATGCAAAAATGCCACCTGTGGGCTCTCTCCCAGAACAGCTGTGTTTATTTATCCTCAAATTCATTCACTCACCCATATAGCGAGGCCCCTCATGTGTCTGGCACTGTGCTATGGATTGGGTATGCAACAAGGAACAATGGTATAAACTGAAATAGAGACAGCTCTTGATCGAATCTTTGTTGTTTTTGAGAAAAGGGCTTTCTATGTAGCCTTGGCTGGCCTGACACTTGCTATCTAGACCAGGCTGGCCTCAAACTCACAGATTCCCACCCGTGTCTATCTCCCAAGTGCTGCAATTAAGGCATGAGCCACCCATATTTGACTTGGTGAAACCTTAGCCATCTGTAACTACATAGTAGCAGGTGGTTTTTCTCTTATTCTATCTGAAACCCAAGAGTGGACCACAGTATATTGTTGAGCGTTGTGACATGCACGTGTAATTCTAGCACTTGGGAGGTAGAGGCACAATGATCAAGAGTTTAAAGTCATCCTCGAGTACATAATAAGTTCAAGGCTAACCTGGGCTACATAAGACCCTGTAACAAAACAAAACAAAGCCAAACAAAAAGAATTCTCTTTAGGTAAAAGCTCCAGAGTTATGATGACACAGCCCATGCTCATCAATAAGAATATAACACGCATAAATCCTGTCAGCTATCCAATGTCCAGCAGTTCTCTGTAGGCCAAGGAAAAATGGATCAATCTGTAGTGACTCCTAGGAAGGTTATGGGAGTATTCTTCAAGGGATGGTAGGAGTGACTCTTTGCTTCCCTAAATCCACCTCATCATAGTCTGGCACTCCTGAGTACCGGCAGGCATGCTTTTGCAGGTGGGCTTTCCCTCTTTGGAGGCAGATAGGCATGGTAGGGGGGAGATCATCCCTCCAGGGTCTTTTGTGTGCTTCTTGCCTGAGATGACATGCATAAGTCTGGGGGTGCTGGGGTTGGGGATTTGGTCTTCCTGTTTGTCCAGAAGAAGGTCAGATCCCAGCTTCAGTCATTGTTGATCTCCAGGGCTACTCCAGCTCTGGTTCTTACAGATACTATTGGGAGTAGCTCCCAAGCCATTAAAGCCTTCCTCCTGGGGAACTCCACAGCTGTAGGAGAGGAGGAGGAGAGGGGGTGGAACAGCCAGTTCAGATTCACTTCAAAGCAGAAGTGGAATAATCCCCGCTACATTATTAATCCCTGGAGCCATGTAAAGTTTCATCTGTTTTCTCTCAACGAGTTTTTACAAGCTATATTTCTTAAAAGCTGCAAGACCTATAACCAAGTGGTATCTTTCACATGTGTGTGAAAGTCTTGTGATAACTTAGGCAGGGCCGAGGCCAGGGCCACAGGTTCTAATCTTGCTTTTGACAGGACAAGCCAGGTGCATGTTTCCTCTCTGGACTGCCATATCTGTGTTGGTTAGCTGTGGCATGTAAACATAGTACTCAGAGTATCAGCAATATACAACAATAACAAATGTTACCATGCACCTGGTGGGTGGCCAGGATGTGGCTGATGGAACCTGGCTGCAGGGCTCTGGTGTAAGATCAGGGACTTGGCTGAAACAATTCTTCTCCACCTATAATTCCCCAGACCAATAGGCCAGGCAGGTGTTGTGATTTAAATGTCCAACCCTTTCCTAAATTCACATGCTAGGAACCATATCTCCTAAGTGGCAGTGCTGGGAGCTGGGGCCCTCTGGGACGTGTGCAGGTCATAAGGTTCTACTTTTGTGAGTGGACTGACTCATGTTACTCTCAAAAGTGCTCAGGGGAGTGATTTCACTGTTTGTTTGTTTTTTGTTTCTTGGATTTTTTTTTCTTGCTATTCTGCTATATGAGGAAACTTTGCCTCTCTTGCCTTCCTGTCTTCTGCCACGAATGAAGCATACAACAGAGGCTAGAGCCTCCATCTTGGACTTCTCAGTTTTCAGAGCTATGAGTGAACTAGATAAATCCCTGTTTTT
Organism: Lophiomys imhausi; assembly: GCA_907164525.1. Classification (NCBI taxonomy): domain Eukaryota; kingdom Metazoa; phylum Chordata; class Mammalia; order Rodentia; family Muridae; genus Lophiomys; species Lophiomys imhausi. The sequence continues at coordinate 2,908,455 of CAJQZJ010000248.1, read as the reverse complement.
CTACAAGACCCAGTATCAGGTATTCTGTTATATCAACTCAAATGGTTTAAGGCAATGGTGTTATGTAATAACAGAGGCACCGTGAAGAAGGGGAAAGGCCGGTGGTCCTGCCATTAGCAAAAGGAAGTCACATGTCACACCTCACCTGAAAGGCAGGGGCATATACTCCACCTATGTTATGGTGCCTTCATTGCAAAGTGGGGTGAAGGATCTGGAACCCGGATGCAATTGGCCATCTTCTCTTTACCTTTAACACAAGGAAATCACCTGGTGCTTCCTGGCTCAAGTACTCTAAAGACAAATGATGACCCAGAAACAGAGAAGTGGGTAAGATGCCAGTGAATGACAGCAAGCAAGAAATTAGTTTGTTCTGTTTTTATAAAATGTCTCTGACCAGAAGGAGGAGCAAATGACAGCCAATGACAAAGACAACATTCTTGAAATCTGCTCAACTTTCCCCACATAGGGCATTGGCTCTGCACAAGCTTAGCATATGCAGACATAGAGAGAAAAATTCAGGTGAGTCCTACTCTGAATTCTCACACCTGTCCCGGCCTTCCTCATGGCAAGAAGGTGAGTGGACCTGCAGCACAGGTCGAATGTTCAGCATTTCTCTATGTGTACATGTTTTCTGCTTTGGAGGAAAAAGGAGCGGCTTCTTGCCAGAGAATATGCAATTAAAAAAAAAACAAATTATATCAGCAGGACTCTCTTTGCTGGAAGTGTGAACTTGATAGAAATCAGAAATGCAAATGGTATTCAAGTGGGGTTAAAATTTCCGCTTTCCAAAAGGGGGAAAATTAATTGCTTTTATACTTACCGTAGTGATAAGCCGGAGGCACATGCTATACACAGGGAACAGCATCCAGAAACCTTCCAAAAGGAGGAGGGAAGGGAGGCAATAAATCTCCCCTAGAATGCCTCATGTTCCTCGCTGCAGATGTGCGCGGCATGTAATTTTCTAGCCATGCAGATCAGGGACCTGCCAAAGAGTTTCCCCTTCAACTGACTTGTATGAATGAGGAGGGCTCAGGAAGGTTTGGGAGAATAGTCACATGTGACAAAAGAAGAGCTGAGGCGGAAAGTAGTCGCTTGCACCCCTTCTTTGCTAGGAAAAGGTGCTAGCTTATGGGTTTTAGTTGCCAGGATAGCTGAAGCATTTCTACTTCATAGAATGCATGTTCTTGCAAGAATGTCCCTCAAATCCCCAAATGTGAGCCACTTTTTCCCCATAGGTAGGTCTTGCAGGAAATGGTCAGGGATATGGAACTGGAGGCCTCTCACGAAAGTAGACACAGATCTTCCTGGGATAGTCCATGTTTGGTTTTGTTACTCTGATATGTAGTTTCCTAAGTAGGCAGCCGCATTGACTCTCAAGAGTATCTCAGTGGTATATCTTTGAACAAACTGTTTCCAAGCATCTACTGAGAATGAAGACACATGTCTCTATCCAGCTATTTTACTCTTACGTCTGTACAAAATTGATATACATGCCTAGGTTTGCTAAGAGAACACATAAAATAATAATCATAATAGAAGAAAGAAAGAACAAAATAAAGAAATAGGAAGGAAGGAAGGAAGGAAGGAAGGAAGGAAGGAAGGAAGGAAGGAAGGAA
>CAJQZJ010000248.1:2845834-2886888 GCA_907164525.1 Lophiomys imhausi | reverse complement strand
GGTCCCTTACTCAGGGAATGTCATCATGGGTCTCAGCTTCTTTTATGGACAGTCAAGGATAAGGATCATTGACCAAGGGTCTGATGCTCAGGGTGTCCTGAAACCCAACCTGTTTAATTATAAAACACATTTATTAGTAACTATTCACTTATAAACATCTACTTAACTACTAACCCTACAAATGACTACAACCCCTGTGACCTAACCACTAAACCTATTGATAACTATTACAACTATTTTCATAACCTTTTAGAAGGATACAGTCTCTGGGGCAGGTCCTCAGTCATCAGGAACACAGTCTCTGTGGTAGACCCTTTAATGCACTTAGCAGTCTTTCTTCTGGAATATCTCAGACATAGATCCGTCAGGGTAAATTGGCTATGGCAGTCTCACCTTAAATAAGGCTTGAGGCTTTCTTCTCTCTGGGAGACCTCAGCTGTCTGTAGGCCAACTTATTTCCTTTGTATCAGCAACTCTGCCACTCTTCCTCAGTCTTTAAAGCTGGCCACAGTTGCGTTCAGGCCACTGTTTGGACAGGTCAAACCCCTCTAGGCAAAAGCTGAGCCACAGGGTTTAGTCCTTGGTCTTTCGCTGTCTTGCCAAGGTTTTCTCTGTTCACCAGCTTCTTTCTGCCTCAGGGAGATCTGGCCATCAGTCAACCAGCACTTTCTCCATCAGAGCATACAAACTACTCGTTGTCCTTTCTAGCATGAGGACCAGCCAGCATCGGTGCTCTCTAACATGGGGCTCCCTGGACTCCTCCACTTGTCCTTAAATAGGATCTCTGCTTGTTCCGCCTGGCTTCAGCCTCTGGGCTTTGCCCACTTAACAGCTGAAAACAATGCCAGGCCATAAACCTTGTTTTTAGTCCATAGAGTCTCTCCTTGTTTCCTCCTTGTTTAGTCCATACAGAGTCCTCTCGTTTCACCTGACTTCATCCTTGTTTTTAGACCATAAACTGATAAGCTAATTGCCCACAGCCAAGTTGATCTTCATGCCCCGGATTAAGAGACTGTATCAGAAACCCCTAGATATTTACTAAATCTAATTTATATTAATCTATCTCCTTACAGAACATGCAGAGTGGAGACACAGAATTTGTGAACTGAGTTCAAAGACTTACAGTCCCTCCTGTCCCCATTCAGAAGAGCCTGGCTCCCAGTGCCCAGTGGAGATCCCAGACTGCTCCAACATACTTTGACAAAACCCGTTAAAATGCCTCTCCCAGTAGCCATCTTTTGGAGGGTTTAACAGCCCTCGGAGTTGGAGAGGTAGCAGCATGAGCTGTAGGACTAGAGTGGGAAGGGTATTAGAAAGGTACTTTTTTTTTTCTAACTGGTTCCTTAAGGAAAGACACAGGACATAGGGTTGGGGTTACGGTGAGGACAGCAACTGCTCTCATTGACTACCTCACCCATGGATTAAAGTCCATTGCTTCTGGTTCATTCTTTCAGGACAAGGGGATAGGCTCCTCTGCAGAACAACAACAACAACAAACCAAAACCAACCAACCAAACAAACAAACACCTCAAAGGCAATGGCCTTCTTGTTTATTTAGGCTGGGCATGAAAACAAGCCTGGGACTCTGCCTGTCACCTTTCTTTGCTCTTATCCAATTGGTTTCTTCTCACATCCTCACTCCCAGACTCTAGACAGTGTACAGGTTGTACACTGTACAATCCCCCCTTCCTCCCAATCCCTGCTGTGTTTTCACTGCCTTCCTTCCCCAGTCCCCCTCACCCTGCAGATCTCTTTTTACTTAATTTCCTGCAAGTTCTTCTTCCCTTACTGCCTCAAGAGAGAAGAAACCTGGCCTCTGTAGGTTCTGACCCACATCCATCACCCTTGGCAGGGTGGGGCAGGGCCAAGGCCAGGTGTCCACTTCTCATGAGAGGCAAGGGGCCCCTTTTTCAAGTGAGCTGCCCTAAAGAGTTCACAAGCCCCCAATCTCTTGCTCACCACAATTTTACCTTGCCAGATGGAAATTGTTCTCTAGGTTCACCAAAAGGCCAGAGACGCTGTTTCATAAATAAGCTTAGCTCTACTTTTGTGTATTTCCTTTAACTTGGCAGTCTACCCCCTCCCCCAGTACCATTTTGCTGGCACTCCATAAATACCTCCTTATGGCCCCCTTACACAGCTCACAGCCTCAAGCACTTTTTCAAAAGCAAACCTTTGTGCTCTTCCCTCCCCATATCAATCCTACACTATAGGCAGTGGCCACTTCTGTGGAAAAGAAAATTGAGGCTCAGGGAACAGGTCTGTAGCAGGATCAGATTTGAACTGAGGTCTCTGGGTCCCCTTGCCCTGTGTCCCTAGATGTTTGCTCCCATGGAGGCCTCCCAGCCCCCTCTCTCCTCCTTCACCTGCTCCTTTCAAACATCTGCAACAACGTTTATTGCATTTGCCCCAGGGGAGTGCCTGACTGAGATGCCTGCCTTCCCTCTTGGACGGTACATCACATTGGTCCCCTGGACTCTTTCAAGCCACACTTCATCTCACACTACAGTCTGTCCCAGCACAGCCTGGGCACCTGCAATGGTGGAATATGTCCACATGCTGGCATTCTTGATGGTACTGCCCTACATCTCACAGGCAGGACCTGAAACAACGTGCAGCATCTTCCCCTTTCTTCCTGCTCATGTCAGGCCCACTTGATATAGGCTACAACATTCCATTTAGTTACACACTAGGTCCCATTTAATTACACGCCAACCATTGGCCACAGCATCCCCTGTATCTTGAGTAGGGCTTTAAGGAAATCTCATCAACAATGCAAGACCCAGTCGCTACTGGCCTCTTCTCCATCTCTGGCCTCCACCCTCCTCCCACTCCTCCCTCAGCCCTCAGGGACCATGATGAGGAAATTGTCCTGTAATCGCATTTTACATGCACGTGGATCGAGTCGCTTCTCTCATCTGGTTATCTTTGGAAACACTGGGAGGAAAGAGGATATTAAAGAAATCCTCTGCTTCCATCCTGAAAAAAAAAGCAGCACATTTTGAGTCACTACCTTATCTTTAAAGAAACCCGACATAGAAAAGGCAGGGCGATAGGATCTATGACTTCATCAGCTTGTCCTCTGAAGTTGTTTTAAGCTTTCCCATCCCCCTGCAGGCCCCTTCATTTCCTGTTTTCAATCTCTAATGGCAAGGAATATACAGGCTCTCAGAGCTAAGTGAGCCTTGGTGGTGGTAGTGGCAGGGAGGTGGGGGTGGAGGCTGTTTCAGTGCAGGAAGCTGACCAGAGAGGAAGCTTTTAAAGTCCAAACTGGAATCTGGCCACAAGTTAGGAAATCATTTGAATTCACATTTTATTTTTACCTTCACTTTGTGGTCAATGGCTCTGGATGCTGTGTGGTCTCAGAAGAGCTGCTGATTGGAAAGACCTTAAATGCCATTTGAAAAACGCTAAAAGTTTCAAGTGAAAAGGAAAGGAAGACTTTTGGATTTCGTAACAGGAATCTGCAACAACTTCTTCCAAGATGCTCCAAATGCCTCCCAGACGTTCTTGCGTCACCTCTTGCCTCCTCCCACAGTGGAGGCCATGGAACTGGTACCATCTGAATCACTACATTCAGGGGACAACAGAGACGCCCACTTGTTTCTGCTTACCCAGCAAGTCGGCACAACATTGTGACAGTTGTTTTCCCAGGCCCAACCAGCTTTGGGTGGTGTGTGTGTGTGTGCCACCCAAGCTTTTGTGTGAGTACACGCATAGGATATGGGTGATAATTAATGTCAAGAGTAAGAAAAACCACCTACCTTTGCCTCCAGTTGCCTTCAATGGAGATGGAATTCCTGCATTTTGGTTTATGCTCCATCTTTTCTGAAAATAGAAGGGTCGTTAGGTGGGTTCTTATTGGTTGCCATGGTAATAGCGCCAGCCATTCTCTTGTCAGCCAGAGAATGGCATCCTCTGCAAGGGCATAACACAGAGATGTTCCCATCCGCCAAGCTCATTTGAGGGGCTGAGCACATGGTGCCTTCCCTGAAAACCAATTCTCAGGGGTCCTAAGCTCTTTCTAAGCCCTCAACTGGCCTTCTTTTCCTTAGTTCTCATCTTCACTACATCTGTGTGGGCCTTGAGCATACACATACACACCTCAGGTTAGAGAGCAAAGTTGCCACCTGCTGCTGAAGGGTCGACTTCTCTAGTGTGTATCTGAGGCCAAAGTTTGAGTCCTCTTGCCTGCAAGGCTGTGGGACAGTACTGGCCCCTTGTTCTAGGGAGTGTAGTAGGCATTGCCAGTGTATCACTCATATGCCCTTGCCCTTCACACTTTAGTGAATGTGAGAAGAAGGGGAGAGAGGAGGGGAGAGCCAGAAGACCAAGAGTAGTGGCTAAGAAGCCAAGAGGCCAAAAGGGCTACATAACCAAAATGGCTGGATTATATAGAACACAGAGATATTGGGGGAAGGGAAAGTCCAGCATAGTTCCTGAGCTGGAGAAGTTTAGGGTAGGGGGCTGGGTGTGCCAGCCATGAGGACCCTGCAACAGGTAAGGACTGAAGGATACTGGGAGAACCTGGTGGCCAGCATCTCTTTTGATATGTTAATAGGCACTTCAGTTAACCATTTGAGACCTAACAGTGAATGCCTTTTTCTATAGTTTGGATGAGTGTCCCTTAAAGGTTCATAAGTAAAAGCTAGGTTTTCAGGGTGGAGATATTGGGAGACAACGTGCACCTTTAAGAAATGAAGTCTAAAGGGAGGTCTTTATGTCATGGGGGTATTAACGTATCTTTATGCTTCTCAGTTGGGGATATGGGCACCTCCTCAGACAGACCTTCATGCTATAATGTGTCTGTTTCCCTCATCATTGCCCAAACCAGTGGGTCTACCAATTGGTGTGTGAAACCAATTTTAGATACGAACATCTAAAACTATGAGCCTAAATAATCCTCTCTGGTCTTGTTTGCTTTCTACTGTTGTGATAAACACCATGACCAATAGCAACTTGGAGAGGAAAGGGTTTATTTCACCTTACCGATTGCAGTCCATCACTGAGAGAAGTCAAGGGCAGGAGCTCAAGACATGAGCCTAATGGCAGGAACTGAAGCAGAGACCATGGAGGATTGTGGCTATTGTTTTGCTTTCCGTGACTTCCTTAGTTGATTACTTATACAACCCAGTACCACCTGCTCAGGGGAAGTATTGCCCACAGTAGGATGACCTTCCCACATCAACCATCATTCAGGAAAATGCCCAACAGACACACCCACAGGCAATCTCATGGAGGCAATTCCTCAGTTGAAGTTTCCTCTTTCCAGAGATTCTAGTTTATGTCAAGTTGACAAAACTAACCATCACAGTCTCTCAGCTTCATAAATAGTCTTTGTTATTTTTTATGTGTATGTGTCTGCAGACATGTTCACGTGTGTGGGTACATATGTGGATACGAATGTGTGTACACATGTGTATGCTGGTGGATAGAGGCCCCAATGTTACAGCAAGTGAATGATAGTCCTTCTGCCTTATCCTTTGAGCAGGTTCTGTCAATAAAACCCAGATCTCACTGATATGAGTATTCTCAACTAGTCAGCTTCCAGAGTCTCTGCCTTCTAAGGCTGGAATTACCAATGGCAGCCAAGCCCACCCAGCATGTATGTGGGCTTGGGGACTCCAAACTCCAGTCTTTCTGTTCGCTTGGCAAGTGCTTTAACTTTTTTTTTTTTTTTTTAGCTATCTCTCCAGCCATGTCAGGTCTTTTGTTCTAATGACATGACATGGCCCAACTTCCAGCCAACAGTCCCTTTACCTTTGCTTCAAACCAACTCCTTTGCCTCAGGGCTTTATTAAGAAGTAAAGAGCGTCAGTGCTATTTCTGAGAGCCAGAGTGTCAGGGGGTGACACTTTTCCCAGCTCAGCACAGAAATCCTCAGCCACTGACCAATGGGCTCTCTGAGCCTCAGGTGGTCCCAACAGGATTCAGCTCTTGGGACTCACAGTAGCAAGTGATGCTGTCTCGTTTCCCCATGCTCCCTACTAATGTTTTCTGAGATTACTTCTCAAATAAGCTGTGTGAGCTTCTGGAAACCCAAACTTTCTTCTGCTACCATAGCCATGGGGCAGTACCTTCTAAGTCTATGACAAAGGCTTCTAGAAATTCTCCTCTGTCTAACAGTTAAGGCTGAGACATCTTCTACATCTTCCTAACTGTTTCCATATATTTTTCCATTATTGCATAATTGTACTCAACCCCCTACTTAAGTTACACGGTGCTAAGGGGGTTAGTACAATGCTTTCTTACATTTTGCAGAAGAAGGAAAAAAAAATCTATGGTGCAGAGCTTTGCCAGAGTTCACTTGAAGTCATCTGATCTTAGGTAAAGCAGGGGTACATATGTTCCTGGGACTAAAACACATATGTTTGGGTTCATGTTCCAAAGTACTCTCAAGCACAAGTGTGTATATGTTGTGGGCTTTTGTTTTCATTATAAGGAAGAGTTGGGTACCAAAAGAAGTGCCCTTCGAGGTGACTACTACATGTATCACTCATATGTACCAGATTGTCTACTGAGCCTGAGCTGAGATATATGTAGGTCAGCACCTTCAAGGACAGAACCTCACAAAGGTCTGTTGCTAAAGCCCAAAGACCTGCCTGCCTTAAAGCAGAGATAAGTGGTCATGTGAACCAGGTTCCGGTGGCAGTAAGGCAGCTCAAGTAGGTCCCAGGGACCTCTTCAGACCAAGGCAGGGCTTTTACCTCCCCTTTGTTCTTCCTCCAGATAATCATATGGCTCAGTTCCTCACTTGCTTCTATCATGTGTTCAATGCCTCAGCCTCCCGTAACCACTGTGGAAACAACCCCCTTCACCTCATTTTCTTTTGCCATGTAACCTTTATTGCTGCTGTCGTAGAACATCTTTGTTTATTTCTGCCCTTCCCTCCTTTCTCTAGAGTGTGCACCTATGAGAAGGACTTTCTGATTTGTTTATTACTCTATCCTTAGAGCCTAAAGCAACACTGGTACATTCCAGAGCCTTGATAAATACTGAGTGAATTAATGAAGCAGTGAATCACTGACAGGAAATTCTTTCTGTGACAGGGAAGTTTCCTTACCTGAGCCTAGGGACTATGGCTGCAAAGTGAGACAGAGGTGGGAAGGATCCCCAAGCCAGCTCAACTCCAAGGCCTCTGGCCCATTTCTCTACTCCTTGCTGTGCTCATTAAATCTCCAAGTAACGTGGGACTCATAAAGCAGAAAACAAGGAGAAGAGAGATGGAGTCTCAGTGGCGATAGGACATCACACCCCTCCCCCCTGCCTCCTTCCCTTCTTGCTGTCGGATCCCAGGAAGCTCCTTGGAAAGAAAGCCCGTCTCACGCCCTCCCAGAAACTGTTCTTGGAATACTCGGATGCACAATCAACCAATTGTTAAGTCCTCGACAATACCTCATCAGCGAGCACAGCACTATAATTAAAAGTAAATCCAGCTCAAGCTCTTTAAAATAGGATCTAATTTAATTGGTGCGTTTAATCTATCACTGTCACTCCAAGCCAACCGGGGGAGAATCTCATCGCAGCAGTAGGTGACAGGAAGACTTAAGCGGCCCCTCTGCAGGGTCTCCCTGTCGCCCCAGGCCTCCTGAACAGCTGGGAAGGGACAGGCTTCAGTAATTCTGGAAAAGGGAGAGCCCATAGAAACTGGTGACTACATTAGTGCCCAATGGAACTTGGGTATGGCTGCCATGGGACTCTGTCCAGACTTTTGACCATGCTTCCGGTAGGAAGTAGATATTTCAGGCAGAGCACTTTCCCTGACACCTGTGTCGCCTTTAAAATAAAATCTTAGAACACCACACAGAAAAACGCTGAAAGAACTAAACTTCTGTTTACAAGGCTGCACCACCGGTTGAAAGCTTTGTACCAGAATCACTGTGTACCACAATCACTGCTTTACGTCAACATCAGCTTGGGACCTAACTCAGAAACAAAGTCCCATCTTTTAAGAGTAAGACAATAGAAAACACGTATTAGTCAGGCAGTATCGCATTTTGTGGTTAAGGAATACTGGCTTAAAATCATTTAGCAACAGGTTCAGATCCTGGATAAGCCACTTACTAATTTTTCAATTTGAGGATATTTTTAAACACCTCCCCTACCCAAGGGAAAACCTGCTGTCTTTATCAGAAAGAGAGGAATGTATTAGGCACTTCATAGCTTTATGGTGAGTTTCAAGTGCCATACCTGGGGCTATTAGGAGCTCTGAGTGATTTGTTCATACCCCTGTACGCAGCCTACAAATTTAACTGCCATCAGTCGGTTTCTCATCCTGTACCCTTCTGATGGACCCTGCTCTTGAGCCAGAGGTATCTTTATCCACTGGACAGCAGAAGTGGTATAGTAAAGTCCCATTGAGGGGAGTGTGTGTGTGTGTGTGTGTGTGTACATGTTTGTATGGATGTATGCACATGTGCATGTGGGTGAACATGTGTGTAAAGACCAAAGGTCTAGTGTCATCCTCAGTTACTTTTACCTTATTGGTTTTTGAGGCACAATTTTTCAGTGAAGCTGGCTGCTCTAGATAGCTAGTGAGATCCAGGGATTTGTCCTTTTCAGTTTCTTCAACACTGGGATTACAGATGCATAGGACCCATGCCTGACTATTTACATGCATGCTGGGGGTCCAAACTGAGGTCTTCATGTTTGTGTGGGAAGCACTTCACTGACTGAGCCATCTCTCCAGCCCTCAAAGCCTTGGGACTGACACTGAGGCATGTTTTATGTTCCACTATTGTCTCTGAGAGGCCTCACACAAGACTGTGCTCACTGCAATAACAAGTTCCAATGGTTTTTCTTCCCCTTTGAACAACCCCCCTCATTCTGCCTCCTAGAACACCACCCCCCCCAACTAATGATGTCATGGTAATCTTGGGTCTGCCTTTCAGTAGGGAATTAAACTCATATGTTTCTTTGAGTCTGGTAGTTCTTAAATATTCCGTGTCACCATGGTGATTTCCAGGTATCCAAAGTTCAATAGTGAATCTGTAGGCCAACATTTTGTGTCTATTTTTAAAATTCCCTTAAGACCACTGGAGAAGGGATCCTGTCCCTGTAGGCTGCTATTGCCCCCCCACACTCTACAACATTTGGGAGGATTGCTCTGCTAATTACTTCAACTGTGGGGCTGTCAACTCTAACCCTGTGGGGCCATACAAAGATGGATCTAAAGAAGGAAAAGGTCATATTTCTTCCATGTGAGTGTTTGGAAGTATTATAAACAGTAATACTACCCTCCCTGAAATATATCTTCATCTTGAATGTCTTTAAATAGGGTCTTATTTTGAATCAAGGCACATTAAGTTGAATCCATTAGTGTAAGCCCTCATCTAATATGATTGGTATTCTTAGAGGAAATTTAGGACTGAGGTGATAGCTTAGTTGGTGAAGTATTTGCCTCATGTCTTAGATATTTTTCTATTGCAATGATAAACCACCATGACCAAAGCAACTTATAAAAGAATGCACTTAATTTGGGGCTCATAGTTGTAGAGGGTTAGAGTATATGAGCATCATGTCAGGGAGCAGGGCACCAAGCAGGCAGGCATGGGGTTGAAGCAGTAGATGAAAACTTACATTTTGATCGACAAGCACAAGACAGAGAGTGCTAACTGAGAATGGTGTAGGCAGTTTGAAACTTCAAAGCCTGTCCCAGTGACATGCCTCCTCCAACAAAGCCACTCCTAATCCTTCCCAAAGAGTACCACCAACTAAGCCTTCAAGTATATGAGTCTATAGGGCCCATTCTCATGCAAATCACCACACCTGCAAACATGGGGATATGAATTTGGTCCCTAGAACACACACAAAAATCTGGGCATGGTGCTGCATGCTTGTAAACCCAGCATGTGTAGGCAGAGATAGCCATATATTCCTAGGGGCTCTCCAGCCAGCCAGCTTAGCCTACTTGGTGACTTTCAGGCCAGTGAGAGAAACTGTCATAGAAAATAAGGTGGTTAGTGCCAGAAAAATGATTATTGTAGTTATCCTTTGACCTCCACATGCATGGGTGTACACACTCATACACACACACACACACACACACACACACACACACAACACACACAATACACACACATATGCAGAAACCCAGAAGGTCAGTAGGGATGAAGTCAGACACCAATTACATTCACACAGCAAATTACACTATCAGAAGCCAAGAAAATGGCTTGTGATGATTGTTTCTACTGCTTCCAGAGGCTACACGGTCTTGCCAATACCCTTGATTTGGGGTTCTTGGCCTCCAGGACCATGTAGCCATGAATGTACTTTTCCTTAAGCTACTCGGTTTAGAGAGCTGTATTTATGTAATGCTTATACATGGCAGGAAGTACTGTTCGTGCACAACAGCAACATTTCTGTGAAGCTAATCCTAGAGACTCTTGGATGTGATCAGACCTTGGCATAGGCAAGCAGGGCTAGACATTTCTCTCTAGTATCCGCAGGCGTAAGATAGGGAGAGTTAACTGAGACTGGCATAGCTCTTGAAACTTCCCTCTAGTATCTACAGTAAAAGAAAGAAACACTTTCATTTTTCAGCCTTTGTCCCTACAGATGTCCTCTCTGCTCGCCCTCCAGTGACCCTGTGGCTACCACCATCCTACATGGCCCATGAAGACCTACACCCCAGCTCTCTCCACAAAACCCCTTTTTTTCAAAGAATCCTTCAGGCTTTGCCTCTGCTTTCCACCAATGACCTATTTAGTGTTGAAGTTGAAGGCTGATGACTGACAAAGATGCACCCCTTGCTATGAGTTGACTGGAGAATTAGCCCTTGAAAACCCATGTTGAGATTTGATTCCCAAGATGAAGATACTGGGATAATTAAGAAGTGACAGTCATTAGTTCGTTACTACAAGGGCCAGTTGCCATACACCAAGGCTGTCCTTCCGTATTAAAAAAAAAACAAAAAACATTTATTTTGTTTTTAACTATGTGTATGTGTCTCTTTGTGGGTACTTGAGTGCAAGTCTCTGATGAAGTCAGGAGATGGCTTCAGATGGGAGCTAGAGTTCCAGCTAGTTACCAGGAGGTTGTGGGTCACCTGATGTGGGTCCTGGGGACCAAACAACTTTGATCTGTCACAATAGTCTTAACTGCGATGCCATCTTTCCAGCTCCCTGTTCGTGCTTTAGCTCATCTGTACACACCTGATTGCCCTTCCATTCACTGCCATGTCAAAATATAGCATGGGCCCCTTTCCACATTCAGTCACTCAATCTTGGATTTCTAGCCTCCACATTGTGAAGTAAAGAAACTGCTTCTTCTTCCTCTTCCTCTCCCTCTTCCTCCTCCTCATCTTCTTTGTTACCCCACCTCAGACATTTTATTATAGAAACAGCAAATGAATGAAGAAGCCCTCTCAGAAAGATGTGCTCAGTAGAACAAGACAAAATACCCAAGAAACTCTTCTCCAATGGTATTTAAGCCTGATTTCAGATCACTTCCATCCTGATCAGATAGGGCCTCGGGCTCCTCCACCTCCGTGGTCTGAACACAGAATTCACCTGCTGTCACCTCTGACCTTGCCAATCGCAGCCACCCTCTCCCTCCTAGGCTTTTATGTCTCTCTACCCCACTGTGAGCTCCAAAAAGCCAGCCTTTGTGGGATGTATCAACTGGGAAGCTCTGCCATCTGTCTTCTGAGTAAATCTGCCCAATGAGAATGCCTGGCACAAACTGAGCAAGTGGAAAGGGAGAAAGGTCAGTGTGTTTGTTCCTGTGTAGGTTGAAGTTGCTTCTGGCTGCTTTCCTCTACCCAAGACCCCAGTTCCTGTTGGGTGGTCCTCTCTTCAAGCCATGGGACTCTCTGAGGTCTGGGAACTCTTCCACTCCTTTTGAGAGTGCCATCTGTTTCCTGACCAGAGACTAACTGGAATACCTCCTAATCATAATCCTTGGACTCCAATTTCACCTCGCACCATCCAACCCACCCTGCAAGCTAGGCCAAGTGAGCTTTCTAAAGCTCAGAACATGTCACTGCTTAGACACTGATGGGCCACCCCATTGCCTCCTGTGGACTGAGATGGAATTGCTTTCTTGGGGTGGGCCACACTCCTGCACAGTCTAGCTGAAGTTAACATTCTGTGAAATCTCCTACGGCTCCCTAGAAAAGAGCCAATGCTTGACTATACATGGCTTGTATTCTCAGAGGTCCCTGTCTATGCTCCCTAAAGTTCATTGCTCCTTTTCCTTTTCCTTAAAAGTACACACACACACACACACACACACACACACACACACACACACATCCTTTGAGCATCAGTACAAACATCTGGAAATATGTCACTCATCTCCCACCTTTCCCAGCTTAGTCTGAATTCCATGCACCACGCAGGTTGTGAGTAACTCAGAACGAGGACTTATCATTTCTGATAGTAAAACTCTTGGCTTGTTTCTCTTTACCCATGTGACATTGACTTCTCTAAGGGCAGTGGCACTGTGTCTGCTCTATCTCTCCATCTGCCACAGACCCTGTGGATGCCCGGTCTGTATAACCTCGGCTCATGTCTCCTTAGCCCACCAGAGTTAACTAAAATCCCACGTGTGGTTCAGAGCACACAGACAACTTCCAAATTCAACAGATTGCCTCTTGTAGCTTCTGTGCCTCAGGGCTTTCTCGGAACCTTAGGAGCTTAGCTTCAAGTAGATAGACATAATTCTGAAGTGCAGTGGAGTTAATACCTCTGGGGCCAAAAGAGTTAATGTCCTTAGGGATGAGAGTCAGTAGATTGATGCCCCAGGCTTTCAGTCTTCTGCTGAGAGGATTCCTAGCATGTTCTACATGGTGCCTTGGAGTGTCCTTAGGGAGATTCTGCCCCAGTTGCCCATAGCAGTAACCTGCTCATTAAAGTGCCTGCCATTGACTTTTCTTCCTTCCCTGAACCACTTTCCTCAATTCCTTGTGTGTGCTTCCTAGGTATTCTTAATCAACTATCCAGGTCTTAGACCTTGTCTGTAGGACCTTCTTTTAGGGTACCCAAACTAAGACAGTGCCCTCAGCATCCATACCATACCTGCTATATAGTGAAATGTCCCACAAATGAAACAGGAATGAGTGACTAAGGAGACATAAGGCCGGCTGGCCCAGTTGAGCTCTATTGGGATTTTACTGGCATTCAGTAACTGTGCTGTTTAGAGCAGCCACGTACCCACCCAATCCAGAAGTGAAATTGCCATTCACATTTAACCTGGTGACCTGAACTTTCTTCATAGGAAGCTGCCTCCTGGGGAGACTAGTGCAGACAGGCAGTTCTGATTATGTATGCAAATGAGGGTCTGGCCCCACAACTTACTGGAGAACCACACAGCTCAGCTAAGCCCCCCTGGAGAAAGAATCTTACAAAGAATACTAAGGAGCATGCAAGTGTAAAGAAAAAAAAACGCACGTGAGTTTTCTTTCTTAAAAAAAAAAAAAGAAAAGAAATCAAGTTGAACTTTCCTCTTGGTTTTCTCACAAGTAGACAGCCTCGAAATAAACCCTAAAAAGATGTTCTCCAGGACTCTGGCCTGGATTTACATGAACCATCACCCTCATTACAATGAATCTCACAGAATAACATAGGACTATCCCTGTAGATCAGCCCAAGAGGATGAGCTGGTAAGATCTGGCTCTTATTTACTATCAAGGGGAGCATATCCAGGTATAGTCCAAAGAACTTAAAAGGACTTGCTAACGTAACCAAAACTTCTGAAATAATGACAACAGGGACCAGGGATGACATTGAAGTAGAAAGAACAGCATATGTGACATCATTGGGAGGTGAGGGAGTAACATTTTACCTAGCTACTGAGTTGCATGTGCAGGGTGAGGGAAAACAAGATTGGGAAACAAATGAGGACTCAATACCAAAAGACCCTGTGTGCATTGCAAAGGACAGCACACACACACACACACACACACACACACACACACACACACACAAGCACATACCCTCCACATGGATCAAGAGAGCAATGGTAACAATCTTGCAATCATCTGAGGTTGTAGGACTGCAAGAATGTGGCATGTACGTGCAGCCAACAGAGGCGGATTTAAGGTGGTGGCATTTGAAGAGCGTCAAATCGAAAAAGGGCTGGGAAGTAACAGTGTTAACCAGGTGGAAAATGGAACCCTGCAGTGAGTTATTGTATCTAAGGAAAAGAAACTAAATAGACTCTTTTGATGGGCATGGTGATAAGGCAGAACTGGTGAGCTGGGTTTTACTTTTATGTTTTTTTTTTGGTTCCTCCAAATGAAGGTATCTTGAGACTAGTGAGATTAACTGGAGGTGGATGGGTAACAAGCTGGGAATATAGCTCAGTTGGTAGGGGATTTGCTTAACATGTATGGAGCCTTGGGTTTTAGCCTCAGCACCATATACACTAGGTGCAGTCCACAAGCCTGAAGTCCTGGCACTTAGGAGAGGTGGAAGCATGAGGATCAGAAGTTCAAGGTCAATCTCAGCTATGTAGTAACTTTGAAGCTAGCCTGGGCTACAGGAGACACTGACTCAAAAAACGAAAAATAACAAAAAGAAGAGGGGGTGGCAGCACACATATGGAAACTGAAGCCGTGGGCCCATATGAGCTCATGAAGGAAAACAACAGGGAGAGAAACAAGGGACATTGATGAAAAAACCCAGGAAAAATAAACACTGAAGGAGAGGAGCCAAGAAAGGATAGTGAGGAATGATAGAAGGAGTGCACAGGTCAACAGGAGAAGCAAAAATGAAGGTCAAGGGAGAAGAAAGTTTCCTAAATTGGGCAACAGTGTCAAATGAGGCAGAAAACTGTAGAAAGGGGAGACTGAAAGATATTCTATGGGTCCTCCTACTATCTCAGTGGGTTCTTGGTTTGGTAACAATTGTTGGGAGAAGTGGATTTCTTGATCTGTTGTTCCTGGGTCACTTGAACTCCTTGTCTCCTCTTCTTTGAATTCACTACATTCAGCTGAACAAGAAAAGGAAACTTTCTCCAATTGATATCAGTCATTACGATCTACACATTCTTTGGATAGACAGCAGAGGAAATCATTTGAATAATGTTGCTTTCCATTTGCTGTCATTGGATTGCCCATGAATGTCACCTTTCAAGCTGAAGCTGGTGATCTCCTTTCAAGTCAGCCATTTCCGTATCCCCCTTCCTTGTATAAATAAAATAAATATCTCACGGGTGAGACAGAAATTAAAGAGAGGGATGTAGTAGGAAAACCAGAAGGAAATAATATTCAGAAGGCCTCTTTGAGGAAGAATATCTTTCCACATGATGAAATAACAGAAAACACAAGAAAAGATAAACCAATTTGGTTTTTCACATTGGCACACACATGTGTGAGCACATGTATGTGTGTGTGTGTGGGGGGGGTCATGAATGTGAAATCCAGAGGTCAGTGTTGGGTGTCTTCCTCAGTTGTTCTACCTTTTTTTTTTTGAGCTCTCTATTTGAATGGATTGGGTGGCCAGTAGCACTCTGGTCTCTGCTTCCCAATTACTAGGGCTACTGATATGCACTTTAAAAAAAATGTGGCTGCTGGGATCTGAACTCAGATTTTTATTCTTAGGTATCAAGCAGTTTACTGACTAAGTTCTCTCCCAAATCCTGATCAATACGTTGAATTTTGTAGCTATCTGTGCTTTAAAATACTTGCATACAAATATGATGTATCTGTGCACAGTCTTTCTAAATCCTCACAGTGGATTTCTTTCTCCTATAGAGACTAGCAAATGGAAAGAAGCAAAAGCAGCTGATTGTTAATATCTCAATGGGCAAAGAGCAAGAGCAGATAATTCACCAAAGAGAAAACACACTAGTTCACACACATTCAGAAGAATGTCATGCCTCATTAGTAAGAAAATAATTGCAAATTAAAATAATGAGGTGCCATTTCCCCCAATAAAATTGCCTAAAAACTTACCTAGTGCTGCTGAAGGCGTGGTGAAATTATTGCTTACAACGATGTCAATTAATACAGCTATGTTGGGAAAGCACTTGGTAAATACAAATTAAGATCCATAAAACTGTTCATATGGCTAGACTCAGCAATTCCACTGCTATCCAAAGAAATCTAGTCTAAAGGCACGATCATAAATCTGGCACTGTGTGCATGACAATGTCATAAGCAGCCGCATGGCAAATACCCAGATCTAAACTTTCAGCTACAAGGGACTGATAGAATAAATTGTGGCACATTTACCAGATGAAACCTTATGAATCTTTTCAATATAATGATTGCAAAGACCAGGGGAAGAGAAGAGCTGTATAATGCTAACTGGAAAGGGGAGGAAAATTTGTTCAAAGTAGTATGTGATAATTATATAGATTCATACTCACAAACACACACAAATTAAAACACGACAAGAGGCAAGCGAAAAACATATCCAAACACAGTGTCACAATGCTGCTTTGGGGAGATTTGTCTTCTTTTCCAAAATTTCCTCACGCTGCACTGATAATAAACATGGATTTAGAGATCTGAATAATCTTGGGTTCAAACTCTCATACTATCACTTACTGTGTAATCTTGTAATCTGGTCTTTAAGCTTCCCTTGATAAGCAGAGAATTATAACACCTATCTCACGAAATACTATAAAGAATAAATGGGAAAGTGTGAGAGGACTGCTTGTCATTGTGCCTAAAGCTTTGCAAGCTTTCAATGAACGAGCACTTTTGTGATTGTAGTTATTACTCACATAATGCAAAAAATCTACTTTCAGACAGTCACTGAGCTTCATGGGGTACGAAGAATGCTCTGAATCCAAGTGATGCTGTTCATCACTTCCTGTCCTCTCTTCTTCAGTCAACTACCTGCAAAGATCAGCAGAGTTAATTTGAGTGGGGGAAATATTGGCTTTTCTTAATGAATGTGAGCAGCCGCCTCATTTTTTTGGTTTGTTTTGCTTTCAGGCTGTTTTTATATCAGCACCACCCAGACAAGATATGCCTGGTGACAAGACTGTGGGAAATGTCACATGGAAACAGCTCTCCCCATTTCATATATGGAGATGTGACTTTCCAGAGACAGGAGTCACTCAAAAGCCCAGTGTTTCTTGGTACCTTAGCCCTGAGTCACTCTGATTATTTTTCACACTTGTGCTAGCCTTTCTGTCTATTTCCCTGTTGTTCTTAATCTGTGGATTCTTAGAAGGACTTCCCCTCACTGCATCCCTGAAGCCTGAAGACTTGGTAGTAGATGAGACAGTCACACAATCCCTATCCTATATGCTCTTCTTATAACCTGAAACTGTTACTTCTTCAATCGAGATGGGACTTATATTTTCTGTTACTGAATGGTTGGAATCTTAATATGTGACTTCTGAGACAATTCCATTAAAGATTATGCATATTCCACATTCTGAAATACTAACTTTTAGAAATGTGCCATGATTCTTTAAAAACCAAACCAAAACAAAATAAACCCAGTAGCCACATAGAGAGTCCACAGGTAGGTACCTGGCTAATAGTTCAACAAAAGTCTCAGTCAAGAAGTACCATCAACTGCCAGACAAGAGAGTGAAAATGCTTCTGGGTGATTCTACAGTGAGTTTTAAGCCTTCTGCTGAGACTCTGAGATTGTGGAATGGACACAAACTATCTCTGACATGCCTTGTTCTAAACAATGAGAGACAATGAAATGATTATTTTTTTTCTTTTCTTTTTTCGGTTTTTCTTTGAGACATGGTTTTTCCGTGTAGTCTTTTCTGTCCTGGAACTCACTCAGTAGGCCAGGCTGGTCTCGAACTCACAGAGATCTGCCTCCCAAGTGCTGGGATTAGACACTACATTAGACACTACTGCTCGGGCCTGATCTGATGGTTGTTTTAAAGCACTAAGTTCTGAGTCAATTCATTACGCAATAAGAATAACTGTAACAAAACCCCAGCAATTAAAAAACTAATGGTGTCTTGATCCACACCCCTGCTTTGTCTTGTATCTTTTGACTTGGGACATTAATTTTTCTTCAAATTCCTCTTATCAACGATTAGAAGAGACTAAGGAGACACAGCTAGATACACCATATGATCAAAGATGAGATCCTAGACTAGATAGAAAGGGTAACTTGTAGGAAAACAGGCAAACAGGCATGAGTTCAGATAGTTGACTTAGCTAAGGGAATTAGCTTGGTTAGCAGTATTGCACTGATATTAATTTTCTAGTGCTGATAAGTTCACCACGCTGATTCCACAAGTCATTAAAATTGTGGAAAACAGAATGAGGGCACATTGGAATGGGTAGTTTTGAAACTTTTTAATAAGTCAAAACCAATCTCAAACTAAAATGTTAAATAGCAACAAAAACAGTGTACACAATAGGGGTAACACTTACGAAAAACCATTTCTTTTCACTTGATATCTGAGACTTCAGTGGCGGCGTCATCACTGTTTTGGATTGTCCTTTTTTGGTTCACATTTATAAATATTTTCTGTTGTTACCTTAAAAACTCATATTATCCAGCATTCTCTTTTGTCCTTCCTTCCTTTATGCGTCTCTTTATTGCTTATATACATACCTATACCATTCAAAGGTTCTTCTGAGATCTGGACTGAATACCCACCTGTTTCCGATATTCTTGATCCATCTGCGTGTCACTCAGGCAGTCCCTAGATGATTGCTTCTCTTTTCCTCTCCTCTGGCTGCTTCGTCTAATTCTAACTCAGGTTCCCATCTCAGCAGAAACCCTCACTTCAACCCTGAGGTCCACTGTAGAAACCTCAGTTCCACTAATGTAAATGACTCAACCACCTAAATGATTTTCAAATTTTGTCATCTCTCTTCTACCCCCACAGCCAGATTGCTGTCATCTCTTATCTAGAATAATTCAATAGGCTTCTAATTGTTTTTTCTGCCTTTGGTCTCCTTCCTCTGTCTCAGTTTAATGACTGGTGCCAGAGAGTATTCCAAAGCACAAATCATGATGACAACATTTTAATAACTCTGGCTTTTGGAATGAAATCTAACCTTCATGACATGGGACAAAAGGTCTTTTTCAAAGCTAGTTCCAGATAGCCCATTCAGCTTTATCTGCACCAGACTGCCCACTATTTCCAACATCATAGGTACTAGCTGTTCATGACTACTTCCTAAACACAACAGTGATCCTTCACACAAGCATCCCTCACATAGGGCTCCTGGTTTACTTAAATCTTCCAGATTTAGGGGAAAAGTGCTTTCTCTTGGCCAATCCTTCTCCAATGCTACCAGTCAGTTACTACTCCTGTTCTATTTCCCTAGTAAAGTAAAGCATTAGGGGAAATGCTATTATTTTCATATATTGTGAATATGTGAAAGGGTATAGTCTAGGACCTACTATTGTATATATCAATAAAAGACAAAAATTAAAGAATCTCAATGATATGTTAATAGGTGGATGGATTCTAAGAAAATGATATGTGGATGGGTTAGATGGTGAGTAGGACAGATTGGTAGGTGGGAAGATGAGTGTCTAAGTTTGATTTCTATTTCTGTGATAAACGCCGTGACCAAAAGCAGCTTGAGGAGGAAAGGATTTATTTGGCTTATACTTCCACATTGCCATCCATCATGAAGCAAAAATAAGGCTGAAACTTATGGCAGGAGTCTGGTGATCAGAACTGTATCACAGACTATGGAGGAGTTCTTCTTACTCATTTGCTCCTCTAGACTTGCTCAGCCAGCTGACTTATACAAACCAGAACAACTTGCCCAGGTGTGGTACCACCTCCAGTGGGTGGAGCTCTCACACATCAATCATTAACCAAGAAAACACTCACACAGTCTTCTTTCCTGTAGACCAACCTGATAGAATTTTCTCAGTTGAAGTTCCCTCTGTCCAGATGACTCTAGCTTGTGTTAAGTTGTCAAGACACTAACCAAGGCAATGAATGTGCTGATGAGCCAGAGGCTAGTTAGATAGTTAGTGGGAGGGATGGATGGTTAGTGGCTAGTGATCAGAAGGTAGCACGTCAATGGATATAGAATGAAAATAGAAGTTAAGTGAAAGGAGAAGATGGATGAAGATTGATGAAGTGACCAAGTAGGTGGGTAGATGGTAGCGGGTCTTGGATATGAAATATCTCCTACAAAGGCTCATGTGCTGAAGGCTTGGTCCCAATTGTTGGTAACAATATTAAGAAGTGATTGTATTATGGAGTCACTAACAAAGGATGGATTAAACTATTGATGAGTTCACAACTGATTGGGTTATTAGGACATGGGCCCTGATTGGAGGAAGTAGTTCACTTAGAGTATGCCTTTAAAGGGCCTATCTTGTTCCTAACCCCTTCCCCTCTCTCTGCTTCATGGCCACCATATGGTAAGGAAGTTTCCTGCACCTTGCCCTTTAACCACAACAACTGTGCCTAAAAGCAGTGGAGCATCTAACCATGGGTTGGAATCTCTGAAACCCTGAGCACAAATAAATCCTTCTCCCTTTAAGTTGATTTTATCAGATAGTTTGTCAGTAACTACATAATAGATTGGTTAGGGCAGGCATTATAATATCATATCATATCATATAATATATCATATCATATAGTGATGTGGATGAAAGGTGAGTGATAGGGAGGTGGATGCATGGGTGAAGAGTGGAACTTTGGCTTGCTGTCAAGAAAAATCTTAGATGAAATTAGAAAGCCTTACCAAAGAGCCTTGAGTCCTGAGTCAATGTGGTTGGAGGTAGGTTCAATACCAACTCAAGCCCCAGCTTCCCAGATGTGCTGTTTAGTTTTTTTGTTTGTTTGTTTTTTGACAACTTGACGAAAACAGTCATCTGGGAAGAAGGGACCTCAAGTGAAGAATTGCCTCCATCAGGTTGGCCTGTGGGCATTCTCTTGATTAATAATTGACACAGAAAGGCCGAGCTCACTGTGGGTGGTGCCATGGCTAGGAAGGTGGTCTTGGGTTGTATATAAGTGAGCAAGCCAATGACCGACACTCCTCTGTGGTCTCTGCTTTACTTCCTCCCTCCTGGCTCCTGCCTTGACTTGCATTGATGATAGATTGTGACCTGCGAGATGAAGTGAATCATTTCCACCACAAATTGGTTTTCGTTAGTGTTTCATCATATCAACAGAAAAGCAAACCAAAACACCAGCCTATACTGGGAATCTTGGAAGCAGGGAGGGACCTGTAGTGGTCATCAGTGCCTTCTAAAGTCTACCATAGTTTTTGCTCACCCAATGTACAAGTTTGGTGATGGTTATTGGATTGAATTCAACGATTTTCAATATGCTTCCTCTAGCATCTAAAACCACTGATCTCGAAGAGATAGATGCTCTAATGTATAGAGAGAAATCGGGAACTGTCCAGGCAGCAAGTTGTCTGTCATTTCTTAGTTTTGGAAGATGCTGGCCCTGCACTTCCTGTATAATCAGAAATATTTATCTCTGATGTGGTTCAAGACTGGATAGTTATAGTCTCATAGTTAAATTTTAGGAATTAGGAGGGTGTTCTGGATCTAAGAAGTTTTTAAGTTGGTGGTGAAAGTTATGATGAAAGCTGAGTTAGATATAGAACTTTAAACTCATGGAGATGGTTAGATAGTAGAATGTTAAAGTCAGGGGCCAAATATGTATGGACTGGACATTGGGAATGTATGCTAAGCCATGTAACTCTCATAATTGTGGCCTAATTACCTCTGTTGTTTTGTATTGTATTTATTGTTATAAGAGAAAGAGACATTTGTTGGACTGAAAGGGGGAGCTGTTGGGGGGGGAAGATATACCTTAAACTAAAAAAAAAAAGGAAGCGGATGGGGGATTTGAGGGGGAAGAGGGTGGGAGGATGGGACTGAAGTGGGGAGTAGGGAGGGGATTGTGATTGAGATGTAACTTGAAGAAATAAAAAAAAATATTTACAACAGAGAGAGATGTCCCTCGTGTGGTTTCAGGGAGGGTCTGGCCTACTCTTTGTTCTTCTTTCCCTTCCCTGAGCACAGCTGTTGTTATATGTAAACATGTTTTATATTAAATCAGTCAGGCTAGCCTGACAGTGCTTGACCTAAAATGCTGAAGTACAAGTATTGGGAATTTGTCAATTGTTGTCAGTATTTCCACAATCTGAATGGGAGCCACATATTTATCTTTAGGAAATCTACCAGGCAACTCACAAGTCAAATATCGTGGTTTTGAGCCAGAATTACTCTCTTTGGCAAAAATGGGGGGGGGGGAGACTTCAGACTGTGCTGACTACAAGCTCCAGTCCAGAGTTTTATAGTTCTTTGTTGAATAAAAGTGGGAAAGAAAATAAATTATTCTGTAATAGCTGTAGCTTGTATCCTTCACAGTATGTTGATCACATGGGGCACATGTACTTCCTTATGGTCCTTCAAATTTAGCTGGCCCACCCTCATTGCTGAGACCACCCACCCAGTTCAGGTCATGGGTGGGTTGCCTGTTCTTCTGCATCCTCAGCTCTGCCACCAACCCCAGCTCTGCCACCAGAGCTTACAGACTCATGATTCAGTGTCTGCACCTGATTTGGTTTCCAAACACACATGTTTGGAAACCTCCATGCTTTCCTCTCTTTTCTCATAAGTAATATCTACAATGTCCTCAACTGAGAGATTATGTCCTCTCTTCCTTGCCTCTGCTCATCTCAACCCAGGTTTGTCCTGTCACTTACCTCCATTCTGTATGGAAGAGAGATCTGAGAATGATACAAAGATCTGGGAGTCGCTAAGGTCCCCAAAGTCTAAGGGACCTTCATGAGTCCAAGAGCACTTGTAGCCAGTGAGAGATGAACAACTGGAATAATCTTCAATTCACAGCATGCGGTCTAGGCTTTTGCTCCTGAAAGGAGCACCTCAGCCAGTAGCATCAGCATGTGCTGATGCTGATGAGAATGTAGAATGTCAGGCTCTATCTAGACCTCCTAAATGGGAATCTACATTCTAACAAGATCCTCAGAGGACTCATATGCCCTATAAAATGTGTGAAGACCTGGGGGCTCACAAGACTTAGCCAGTAACTCAAAGCCCCACACCAGCTCTATACTGTCTTGCCATCCTTCTACCAACAAAACGTAGCCCACACTCCACAAAATTACCACCCCAAGAAGTGTTTTATAAAACCACAAAATAACCCAAAAACCTCTGTGTAGTTTATTTTACTTAGCCAGTTATACTTTCATATTATTTAGTTTTCAGCCACAAGCAAGGCAGGTGTGAAAACATAGCTGGTAATGAGGAGAGGGGATGATAAAAAAAAATCAACTTTGATGGGGCTAAGGGGATTGTAGAAGAGGAGGAGCAGGATAGGTATCTGGCTGGGAGATGGAGGGCATAGAATGGAGTAAGGGAGGACAGATGAGAGGGTATGAACGGGCCTGTGGGAAGAAATAAGGAGATAACTCTCCCCTAAGACTCTTAATGTTGAAAAACTAACGTCCAGAGCCTTAGAATATGGTTGTGCTTGGATGTAGGGTCTTTAAAGATGAGTAAATGAAGACGAGGCTGCAAATGTTGATCCCAAGCCAAAAGAAGAAGTTCAGACACACAAGAGGCACTAGGGATGCGCATGCTAGCAAAAGATCATGCAAGGACTCAGGAGGAAGGTGGTCCACCTGCAAGCCAAGGGGAGAGGCCTCTGGAAGAAACAGCTTGGCTGACACCTTGATTTCCAACTTCTAGCTTCCAGGCCGGTGGGAAAACACATTATTGCTGTTTAAGCCTTTGGTCAATGGTACTTTGTCTCCAGAATAGCAAATTGCCACCTTTGTATGCTCCGTTGTTTTACTTAGAGCTAGCCACCAGGAAGCAGGCCGCCTCTGTTAGTGGGTGTTCCCTCCTTCACAGAGGAAGCCTGCTTTTCCTCACAATAAGTATTGAGAACAAATGCAGGGCTGGCTGAACACAGAACAAAAGCTTCCCACTCCTCAGCATTCCGTCTCACACACTTTTGCACATGCCCCATAAAATTGCCTATGCTGTTATTGCCAACTGTGAGGGTCCTGTAAATGGGGGAGAAGTCAAAGCATTTCACAATAAAAATCCCTAACACTTCCACAGCATCTACTTTATTCTGATGCTGCTTGGAGCACTACGTGTTCATTAAGCCGCCTAAGCTTGTGAAGTAGGTCCTTGTATTGATTTTCTGCAATGGAAACTGTAATGCCACCCCCAGTCTAGAAATGAAATATTTCTCTTTTCCTTCTGGATCCATTTCCTTCAAGGGCTGTTTGCAGATAGCCCTGGGCTCTAGGTCTCTTCAGAAATGGTTCCATTCAAGAGAGTCAAGAACACAATGACTGATCAAGACAGGGCCACTGTCAGCACCCCAATTCTGTGTAATCCCAGTGCCAAGAGGGAGGTCTGTTGAAGTTTTGGTTGAGATTCAAGCACACCTCACCTTTTCCCTTGGTGAAGCTTGCGCTTGACATTCCAGGAGCATTGATCCCAAGAACACACAGCCTGACAACCTTCTTGACTGCTTTTCTCCAGCTCAGTCAGCTGCCTGAGCAGAGGAGCCCTCCACACAACACTCTTCAAATGAAGAGGTCCAGAGAGAGATTTCAGAATTGGTTCAAGGTCACACCATTAGCAAGTAACAAAGCTGAGACCTGAGCTTGGCAGCCTGGTCCCAGAATCCATACTTTGAATCACAAAATTGGGCCCAGTGGATAGTTGAATGCCCAACTATTCTTTGATGAAATGAGACCCAGAGGAAGGGCAACCTGGTCTGCTTTTTTCTGGCTCCTTGCAAGTCGATTAGGAAAAAGTGAAATGGATTTCCTCAGGGGGTCCAGCGGGGCACTGGTTTCTTGGGAGGCGCTCATAAGGACCACCCATGGAGGGTTGCCCAGTACTTGCAACCCAGGTGGCTCTTTCTGGGCCAGAAGATGGGAAGGTGGTCCCCTTCTCTAGACTATTCCTCCCTGCTGCTACCCATCTCATATAGGAACACAGAATAATTGTTCTTCTGTACAAACGACTGGAATCAGCATCCCTCTGCTGAGAGAGTGTTAGTGACAGGTTATTGCATCAGGACACTGAAGCAACAGCCAGGGCCCGGATGCCTGTGTTATTTACTGGTCTATCATGTATAATTTCCAGGTTTAATTTTATCTTCACAAACTTACAGGTGCAAAATGCAGGATAAAGTTCTTTAAGGGGCCCCCGTGAGAATCCAGGCTCCACTTGTCCTCCTTCCTCATGCCCCCAAGAGCTCTCAGGGTGTCTCACTCAAATTAAATCATTATTGAGGAGAAATAATCCTGGTAGGTTCAGAAAATCAGTTTTAAATTCAGCCTGCTAGCAAAATTCTGAATGTATTTACTTTCTAGATTTCATTTCTCCATCCATATTAAAGCTCCGTGGCATTATCAATTATGGGTTTATTGCAAAGCACAATAGGATTC
Source organism: Lophiomys imhausi (assembly GCA_907164525.1). NCBI lineage: Eukaryota > Metazoa > Chordata > Mammalia > Rodentia > Muridae > Lophiomys > Lophiomys imhausi. The sequence continues at coordinate 2,861,573 of CAJQZJ010000248.1, read as the reverse complement.
AATCTGGAGGATGCCTCAGGGTATGTCTTAGGAGGGCGATAAAGCTAATAGTAATGGGTCTACAACTTCTAAGGCTAATTTCCACAGTTACAAATTTCATAAATAAATAGAAGGCATGTCAGTTTTCAGTCACCCAGCTTGAGGTCGCTCAGACTGATAACAGGGCCTGCCATCAAACTCAGATCCCAGCTCCTGTTAGAAACTTGTGATGGTCTGATGTTTCTTGGATCACCCAAAGAAGCAGAAAGATAAGTAGTGAAGATAGAACCTTCCCGGGTGTCCCTGCTGTTTCCGTTTCTGTCACCTGGCTGTTAGTTGGTTTGGGTGAGAATAGATGCAAAAAGCACAGCTTGCCCCAGAATCTGAGTATGCCAAATTCTGTGACATGGTGAGAGGACTGTCATGTGCTAGTGCTACTGTGTTGAAGACAGGTTTCAGGACACCCAGGGAGGCGATGGGCTCTACTGTCATTTGGGAAAGCGAAGGCAATTCAGTAAAGGAGATGGTGGTGGATGATGACGGATTCCTCTGTCCTAACTCCCTGGTTGCATCCTAGCTCAAGTATGGACCTTTCTATTTTCCACTTCAGGTCTTCCCTGGAAGGGCAGTGTCTTCCTTGGTCACAGCAGAACTATGACTTGGAAATGCAAAGGTAGCACCTTACAGCCTCAATTTTCAACCAGTGAAGACAGAAACTAGGGGTAAATGTGCCTGCTTCCCTTCTTTCAGGTGGACAAATCCAGAAGCACCCTGTATACTTTGCACGGTATCCTAGCTGGCCAAATCCTGGATTCCTATGTCAGTACCCTTATACTTATGCTAGCTTTCCCTACTTCCTTCCTCCTTCTTCCTGTTCCCTCCCTCTGGGTTCCAGGGACTACTTGTCAAATAAATGCCCCATACCCAAGTTTTGGCCTTAGGTTCTGCTTCCCAAGGAAAGAAGCTAAGACAAATGGACATCGTGGGATTTGTTCCTTTGAGTAGGATAGAGGTAGGGCATCTTCCAACAGCTCTTGTTAAAATGCACACATATAACTTGGTGGGGGAGTACAAGTTCTTCCCTCTTTCCCAGTCACATGGAAGTTCCACCAGCGGAGTTATTTGTCACCTAGGAAGGCAGAGAGAGAGAGAGAGAGGAAATCCAAGAGATGGAAGATTATTGATGGTAGGGAGAGGGGTGGCTGCGAACAGGGCAAAAGAGACTCTGGGGAAACAGGATTCAAAGGAGTGGCAGGAACAAGGGCAGGCAGCATCTCCCAAGTTTTGTGAGTAAGTGAGTATGTGTGTGGGTGTGTTGTGTTCATTGGTATAGAAGGACCCAGCTCCCAGGCAGCATGTAGCTGTAGTCCCAGATAAGAAGGGCTTGAGTTCTAGGGCAGCAGGCTGGCATGAAACCTCAGTGACAACTATTGTGTCTGGGACTTGACTTTCATTGGACACAATTTCTGTCTTCAAAAGTGACCTCTCCATACCCACCGGGCCCAAGAGACTATGCAGTCACTGCTTCCCCCATTGGAGTAGATAAGCAACAAAGCAACACAAAGAACAGTCATTAGATACTTTAGGAGCCTTACAAAAGTCAACTCCATCTGGAAACACCACCTATTAATGGCTGATATTTGTTAGGAGCTTACATTGTGTCAGGAACTGTTCAAAATTCATTGCTGTGCATTAGCTAGTTACTCCTCTTGACAATCTTACAGGTAGGTACTGTTGTTACTCCCTGTCCACAGATGAGGGAACTGAGGTACACTGTGGTTGAGTTGGTTAAAGGCATACAACCAGTAAGTACTACGCCAGGATTTGATACCATATAAAAATATGAACATGACAAGGTGTTTGGTTGTTGCTTTAGAGATGTACATGCCATATGAGACACATTTCTGGCATTCAAGGATTGTAACATTTATTGTTGTGGGAGATAGACACTTACACACATAACAAAAATACGAAGCCAAATGAAATACACTCTATAATAGCCTCAAAGGCACTTTCTTCTGCTAAATAGTTGTTGATTCTATGGCTTATGTTTCATTTCAGTTTTTACAGGAACAGGTAACTGGAAGCTCCAGGGTAGACTGGTTGAATTCCCCAAGAGTTGTTTGGATTAGATGATAACTTAATTCAGTTGAAATTATCCCTTATCAATCCTTCTAGGGACTGGCCTATGATTCTCATGAAGTGCTTCCTGCTGATTCATTCCTCATCGTTCTTGCTTTTCCTGTAGATACGCTATTCTTTCATTTGTTGTTCATTCTCTAAGTCCATGTTGCTCCCCCCAACTCCTATCTGCATTGTGGTAGACAGTGTAGGTGATATGGCCAAGCCTATTTGCTAGGACCCCATTATGCCGACATCATGCCAAATCAGCAGCAGGTTAAGGAGCCCTACTTACTGTCCAGCTTAGGGTTGAATAGAGCACCTGCATTAAAGTGGGGGGTAAACTGCATAGGTTGTCCATAAACTGCGCTCACCCAATTCGAGCCCCTCTTTAGAAAATCTGAAGCAAAAGGAGTAGTTTTGTTCCCATCTGCAGTCAACAAAGAAATTTGCTAGGGGCATGTATATTTGGTGTTGAGTGCTTCTGATAGGCTATACATAATGGATTGAAAAAAATTCTTGAATGAAAGAAGCTGTGTATTCCCTATATTAGTTATATTTCTGTTACTGTCATAAAATATCATGAATGAGGCAACTTAAGGAAGAGATGGTTCCTGTGGGATAAGACTCCATGATGACAGAGCAGAGACATGGCAGCTGGGATAGGAAGCTGTGAGATCATATCTTCAACCTACAAGCACTAGGCACAGAGAGCAATCTTCAAGTAGGATGAGGCCTTAAGCTTTCAAAGGTCACTCATAGTGACATACCTCCTCCAGCAAGGTGACATTTCATAAATTTTCTAAAGAGCGCCACCAAATGTGGGCCAAGTGTTCAAATACATGAACCTATGGGGCACATTTTCATTAAAACCACCACAACCTCTGAGAGATGGAGTGGATTTCTCTGTTTCTCAATTTTAATTCTGGGTTCTACATTCTCCACTCTTTTCATGACAGGGAGATCTGTGTATGCACAAAACATGATCTAATTCAAGTAGGTTTTTCTTTTCCTTATAGATAGTATTACATAGTATTATGTTTTAGACTAAACAAAATAAACTGTTATGTTCTGATATGCAAACAAATTATAAGGAAACATTAAAGAAGACAATGGAATGTGCGTGATAAATATGTGGATGGTATGTTTACTTTTAAGATGTACAAAGGACAGATACAAACATAGAAAATCAGCAATGAGAGTTTATAATACAATAGGTCAAGGGGCAGTAGCAAAAAATTTCACACAAGGAAACAGTAATTGTAAAGTCATGCCTAGGAAAACATTAAGCTTCACATTTTACAATTGAATTTACTCACTCAAACATGTAAAAATGTTTGCCGAGCATCCACTATCTGCCAGATTTGGGGACTATGAAATTGAATCTGTCATAGATGATGCCCCCAAAGTGCTTAAGGCCTGGACATGGGGAGAATAAATTAAGCAGAGAATAACAATAACACCTAGGCAGTTGGGGGAAATGTAGCAATATAATATTACAAAAATTAGTACACGCTGAAAATGAAACTCCTGAGGTGCTAGAATCAAATAAAAAAGTTAAACCAGAATATAAACTCATGAATTGATACTGTATCATCCAGGGAGTCTATCAGAAAGACTACAGGCCTTAGGCAGTTGAGGTCAGCATATAAGTACAGGTGTGGAGTCAGAAAGTGTCCCTGGGTCCTCATCAAAATGGAAGGCTCAGACTAAAGTTTGAATGAAATTTGAGCTGGGGTCAGGTAAGAGATCTTCTGGGTTTTTGTTTGTTTGTTTTCTTGCTTGCTTGCTTGTTTTTTTTTTTCTGGGGCAGAAGCTGCCTTGCTTAGGAAGGGAATCATGAGATCCAGTTCTTAATATCCATGTCCTCTCTCCTCTTTCTGTGTGGTATGTGATATGTATGTATGTATGTATGTATGTATGTATGTATGTATGTATGTATGTATATGCGTGTGTGTGTGTTGCATACACGGGGGTAGGGAGCTTATGATGGTGTGTGTACATGTAATTGTGTGGAGGTCAGAGGTCTATGCTATCTTCCTTGATCATTGTGCACTTTGGTTTGTGAGATAGTGTCTTTTACTGATTCTGGGACTCATCAAGCCACAGAATGCCTAAATGTGTCATGAAATAGACAGCATCACCTATAAATTACACTTTTGAAGTATATTTACCATAGAAAGAAAAGAATTGGAGATCTTTTCTGGATTCTGTGGGATTTAAAAGAAATAAACAAAAGTAGTATATGTTCTTTGGATTGAGTTCTGATTTGACACAAAAACTCAAAAACAAACAAACAAAAAAAATCATTTTTTTTCGTCTTGACTTTTTATTTTGTATTATGTCCAAAGTCTTCAAATTGTGATTTTTTCTTTTTTTAATTTTTATTTTTTCTTCAACTTACACCTCAATCACAATCCCCTCCTCACTCTCCCCTCCAGTCCTACCCCCCACCCTCTTCCTCCTCACCCCCCCACCCCATTCCTCCTAATCTTCAGCCATTTGGCCCTGTTTCTCTGACAGACATTGATTGTAGAGCAGGAATGATGAAGGACTTGCCTACCCTGTCTTGACAGAGCTAGGCTGTCCACTTGCCTGCTTCCAAGTTTTGTCCTTTTTGGACAGCAGTCTATCTACAGTTGAAGCAAAGGATTTTTCTTGCCCAGTGACAGGCTTGCCACTAATTCAACCATCTCCAATTGGAGATTCTTTGATGGTCATCATCTACTTGGAGTAGAATAGGGGGTGCTGTCAGGAGCTGACATGATCAAAAATTCTTAATTTAAGTTAAGAAAACATCTTTGAATGTCATATTCTACAGATCTCTTGAGGTTTTTGAAGACCACATATCTATCTCCATATATTTGGATAAGCAAATGCTACTTGTCTCTTAGAAATTTGATTTCTGATTAACTTAGAAAATAACTATGATAGATTACCCTAGTACCTAACAAAATAACATGCTTGAATGACTATTCATTTGTACTTCTTAATTATCCTAAACAGTTTATGACAGTTGCTAACAAAGGCCAAAACTTCACATTTCATTTTTAAGCGTTATTAGGTACAATACCTTAAAAAGAGTTAACCTTAATTTTGTATCAAGATACAAAGATCAATATCGATGTAGCCAAATATAATCTTAATTTCGTATCAATGTACAAAGATATATGAGCATATTCAATAATCTTTACCTTTTTCTTTATCATTCCTATATTATGTCTATATCCCATTTTTTTTCATCTTTTTACCCCTACATAGGAGAGAAAGAAGGATACAGAAAAGAAAAAGAGAGAAATCCCTGGGTCTAACCTCCAAAACTTATTTAACAAGACCATTTAACAGCTTGTAATCTCTCCCCCCAAATAACAAAAAGTATCTATAACCCATCAAATGACCAAAGGGGGGAAAATTCACCCACCTTGCCTTCTGGAGTTGGGCCATCACTCTCTTAAAATTACTTCCTGCTGATTTGGGATGTAGTAAACATGTTTGGGGCCCAAATAAGAATGTAAAAATGGTTAAGCACGTTAATAGAATCATTTGATGCTCAATCCTTTTGTGCTCAGTTATTTAAATGTTCTAAGAAGTTTGTAGACAGAAGCTGAAATTCAGGGCTTTACTGAAGTTCTGGCTGGAACAGTCTGTGGAGCTGAACAATGTTAGGGATTTTGAGTTGTTGTGGTTGTAGATTTTTGAGGAAACAGCTATTGAGGAAGTCTGCAAGGCTGGATCATCTGGGATACTTATCTTCTTTGGTGTCTGATCTATTTTCTTCTGAGGTTTCAGTTGTCCAGTTGTCCCTGGACTCTTCAGATGGATGCTTTTAATCTCCTGGAAAGATAAGAACAGAGCCCTGCCCTAATCCTAACTTTGGGACACTACTTTTTTTTGGGGGGGAGCAGGTAATATTTTTCCTGGAGCAAATTGGGGTTTTTGATAACATAAAAATATTATCTTTCAATTGATATTTAAAAAGAAATCACTGTAATATTTTGGAACTAAACAAATATTTAAGTGTATATATTTTGAGATCTCAAAGGATGATTCACTTTGAACTTCAGCATGCCTTTTGTGAGTAGTTTTTAAACTTAAATCATTCCAAATCCTATGTGCCTGTCTCTGCATTCTAATTATTGGGATCAAAGGCATGTGCCTCCCAACTGATGGGATTAAAGATGTGCACCACCACCCCTGGATCTAATTTTTTCTCTATTTAGAGCTTTCTTTGTGTCAGGCTGGCCTTGACTTCAGATATCTGCAAGTTTCTGTCTCCAGTGAGTTGGGATTAAGGGTGCATCCCTCTCAAATGATGGGATTAAGGGTGTGCACCATCACGACTCTGTTCATTGTAACTCTAGAATTTACAAGGTAACTCTATGGGGATTCTCCTGTCTCTGCTGGAGTTAAAGGCATGGGCTAACACCACCCTTTTCAAATATTTTACCTGAGCTCCAACTTACTTCAACTCTTCGAGGTTTAGAAAACCAGGTTGAATTATAGTAATCCTTGATTTATTTACAGCATTTTAAACCTCTCAACTGCCTTTTTAATGCAAAATAATGAAAATATCCTTTATATATATATATATATATATATACATATATATGAAAAAACTTATAAGCTGATATCAAGTGTGTGTGAGCTATGTGGCAACCTGCAGTATAACATTCTAATCTGAAATTAAGACCATTTTTCCGCTCATGCTGGTCAGGCAAGTATACCTTTGGTAAATTTTGAAAATTTTGTATTTTATTTTTATTATATTTTTAAAGCTTATTTACCCTTTTTAAAAAAATTAATTTATAAAACACCAACTTTTTTAAAGTATGGAAACAATTTGGGTGTTATTTTATGTTAAGGAATTACTCTTAATTTTGTTAGTTTGTGTGATAATGGTAATATGTTCATATTTTGTTTTCTTTATATAAAAAAATCACACACTAAAGGTTTTAAAATTCTTTTTGAAGTAGAGTCATGTGTCACTTAATGATGGGGCTTTAGTCTGGGAAACAGATTGTTAGGTGACTTTACCACTGTATAAACATTATGGAGTGTATCAACACAAACCTAGGTCATATAGGACAATCACTGAATGCATGTGACCTTTTGATGCAATCAAGAGACTAATAAACACAAGAAGATATATGAGGCTATTGCCAGAGTGACAGGACCTCTGATTTGTCAGCAAACTTTCTTTTCACAAAGAGGAATACACTTTAAACTAATTAAAGAATTAATGATTTAGTAAATATATAATCCAGTCATGTAGATATTTATTTCATCAGCAAGTACTCTGCACAGAGCTGTATGCTGTAGTTTTGTGTGGCTAGTAGTTCAGCAGGCCTCTTTACCACAGTGTTCCCAGAAATATAAGCCACAAATTACATGATGACATTATGATGGGGAAGACATTGGTAGTTAATAGAAGTTAATTTGGGGCTATTTTTATCAGACTCCATTTTTTAAAGATAACTTTATTTTATCTTGTATGCATGCATGTTTGTCAGCATGCAGGAATGTGTACCATGTGCATGCCTGGTGTCCATGGAAACCAGAAGAGGGAGTCTGATTCCCAGAAACTGGAGCTAGAATTAGATTTGAGCTGCCATGTGGGTGCTGGGAATTGAACCTGGGTTCTCTGTAAGATCAACAAGTGCTCTGAACAGCTGAGCCATGTCTGTAGCCTCTTGTTAGCATGTATGAATTACAATGTGTCCCATCATGACATTGCCATAAGTATATGATATACTTTGATTAAATTCACCTCCCACTACCCTGGTCTTTCTACCTCCTGCTGATCCTCCTTCTCTTCCCAAATTAGTTCTCTTCTGCTCCAAAAAAGTCCAGATTGAACATATGAAAGAAAACAGGTGATATTATATCTATTGGCTTATTTCTATTAGCAAGGTGATTTGCAGTTCAGTCTTTTTCCCCAAAAGCATGAATTCTTTCTTCTTCATGGTTGAATAGTTTTCCATTGTGTATAGCTACCAGTTTTCTAATCCATTCATCCACTGAAGGACACCTTAGCTGACCCTGAAATTTGGCTATTGTGAATAGTGGCACAATAAATATGAGTGTTTTGATATCTCCATTGTAAAAAAAAATATTCACCTCTATTATAATCTTCTGGGATCATTACAATCTTCTGTTGCTGGCAAACATGTTGCATGATATATGACTGTACTTAACAATGTATATAATTCTGGGCCAGGTGAGATACTACAGGAGGATTTAATAAGAGAGTTTCTTTATAGAATATAGTCAGAGTGTAGGGAAACCAATATGATATTTTGAAGCACCTTGGAGTTGCATGAATTTCCAGTCACTAGGGTCTTAAGGGACAGAGGATGGAGCAGTTACTGGGATTTGAAGAGTGGTGTCTATAGCTATAGAAGGCATCCTGACAGAAGCTGTGGGCTTCAGTGGGGGTAAAAAAAAAAAAAAAACAGTTACTGCCAAGTCTTGACTCGTTTGATCTTCTGTTAGATTATCCTGTTGTCCAAACCCAACTGAGAGCCAGAGATTTCACATTCTCAAGAAAATAGAAGGACAGGGAAAGTGACAGGGCCAAAAGAAAACTATTGCGCACAGGCTAAAATACGAGGATGCCTGGAATCTATTTTAAAGTACCTTAGGAAAAACAGATGAGGCGAACATGACATATGTTAACAATTGTTAAATCCAGATGGAGAATATGCACATTTGCTATTAGTTTTTCTACTTTTCTTTACATTTGAATTTTCATAACCAAAAGTAAAAAGAACGTGAGAGTAAAATAAATATAGACGTTTTAAAGCAAAGTCCGAAAGAATTTACACTTAACGATCCTAACTGAAAGAATTTCTACAGGATTTCCTTCAGAGATGAAACTTACAAATGAAACCCGGAAGGCAGCTCTAGGAGACGAAAAGCAACGATGAGTGATGAACCTGGGTAAACATGTGAGTAAATCTAAATGAGCATTAGCGATATAATAGCTAGAGATTACAGAGCAGTGCAGAAGGCTCTACTGTAGATGAAGATGCAGAAAAGAGGACAGAAGAGGAAGGGAAGGGGAGGAAGCCTTCTCGAGAAAGGGGGCAATGCATGATCTGAAATGTAAAGGTCAGAAAGGATTTATTGAAGAGGAATCTGAGGGAAGGGCAAAGTCAAGCTGAAGGCATAGCACCAGAAGGCAGAGACAATCCCAAGACTACACTGCTTTTGATCCATCTGGCAGTGGGAGGTCCCTTTGGGGGATGGAGGAAGTAAACCCATAGGAACCATAACCCAAAAGGTCTGAGAAAAGGCAGATCTGAAGGGTCTCAAGTTCAAGGCTGGAAGACAATGCAGGGTTTTATGCAGGGAAATGACCTGATCAGATCTGCATTTTATAAATGAAACTCACATTTGGAGGACTGATTGAAGGGTTCAGAGGGGAGGCAGCTCACAGTTAGGATGCTTTGCAGCAATCAAAGAGAGGCAAGAGCAGATCTGATCTTAGGCAGCAGCGCTGGAGATGGAGAGGCAACTGATTCAAGAGACAGTCAAGAGGTCAAATGATGAAGACAAAATGTTTGATTGGTGGTAGGGTGGTGAGGATTGGATGGTGCCTTTGCCCGGGTGTAGATGAGATCATGGGACTGGCTACTTGTGGAAAGAGAAGCTTAGGAGGAACAATGACTCAGTTTTGCTGAGATCTAAATGCCAAGGTCTGAAGCTATGAATTAGGGTGGAGCCATATACATCAAGCCTACATTCGTACATGGAGAAAACCAGTAGAGGGCCAGGCAAGCCTTGCCTAAACTTATATGAGGAAAGAAAACCATTTCCGGAGCATTCCCTGTCATAGTCTTCCATCTTCTTGACTGGAATGAATTAGGTGCTAGGCTGGAGGCTGAAGAAAATGGAGACAAAAATCATTGTAATTGGCTTAGGTAAATCATTGTTCAAATCTTGAGGGTGGTATGCTGCTCCCAAATAAATTTAGATTTCTGTTATCGAGGAAAGGGCAGGGGCAGATGAGCTAGACAAACAACAAAACATGCTGTTACCACATGCTTACACCAGCCAGGGCTGTGCTCTGTGGGGCCAGGGAAATAGCCCAGTTGTCAGATGTTCAACCCTGAAGCCTTTCCTACCAGGAAGGAGATCAGAACCAGGAGATTTCCTACCTCCTGGCCAGCCTGAAGAATGTTCAGGATCTGACTCCAGAGCAGGCCACATGTGACTGGGGAATAAAAGCCAAGATTGATTGACAGCTTCTGACTTCAATAGATTGTATTGGGACATAGGACCATGCTTAATGTGCATATGGGGACTTGCTAGGCTTCACTGGACAGATCTGGAGAGGCAGAGGACATCAATAAAAGGAGACTGGGTCAACATTAGGAATTCCTAGAGATGGCTAAGAGGAACCATTTGTGGGTGTATTTTTATACTATTTATTTGTTGTTATCTTAATAGCTCTACCTCCCTTCCAACCCATCAACTCCTAGGTAGGGGAGAAATAAAGTGAGTAGGGAAAGGGGGTTTAGACCTCTCTAAACGAAGCTCCCAGGGAAAACTCCATTCCTAGTAGCTAGTAGCCAGGATTCCAGCAGTCAAGCCAAAAAAGAGCAAACACAAACACAAACCAGCAAACCAGGAAAAACAGCAAGGGGAACAAACACAAACCAACAGCAGTGGGGGGGGGGGGGGAGCTGACAGTAGCTGCAGTGTCGACAGTAGCTACCCAGCTCCAGTATCCGTGGTAGCAGCTGCCACAACCCCCACTTGAGAAAATCTATTTTCTCAGCCCAATCTGGGCCACTATTGGCAGTAATGAACTTGAATCGTTCTCTGGAGTACTTCTTGCTAGGAGTGTCTTGAAGCAAAATGAAGTGATGAGAAGCAAAGCCAAGCAAAAAGTCTCCTATCTGGTTTGGGGGCTTCTAATTATACCTTCTTAGAATCAACACAAGGATGTTTTCCAGTTGGCAAAAAACATGCCCCCCACACAAGGAAGTCTCCAGATGACAAAATATCACAGGCTCTCTTTTCAGGATGTTTTTCAGCTGATATGTCCCTGATGGGAGTTCATTTTTCAGAGGTGGATAAAGGATTTCCATATTCCACACTTGGGACCAAAACAAAAACATGTTCACTTAACAAAACCGAATTTTTAAAGTAATCAAAACTTCTACCATAACCATTTTTTTTCATAGCAGTAAGAACTTAATTTCACTCATGATTTCAGAGGACTTGGGACCATCATGATAGGGAAGGCATAGCTGTAAAAATGGCTCAGCACCCATTGGAGAGAATATGAGACAACTGGTAATATCATAATGGTCAGGAAGCAGAGAGGACATAGACTCGTGTGTCTAGTATACTCACTTTTGCCAGCTAAGGTCCCATGTCTCCTAAAGCTTCCATAAAATTCCAAACAGTGTCCCCAGCTGGGGAAAAGGTCTTCATATACATAAATTTGTTGGAGATACTTCATATTCAGACACACACACACACACGAATACATATATGTGAATCTTATATTTTATGTGCAGGTACTAAGGATTCTCTAACTACCACATAGCTGTATAGCTTATGTGAAAATTCCCAAGAGCTGAAACAGTTATTCTGATATTTAAAGAGAAGATGAAGTATTGTTTAAACAACCAGAAACAACCCTAGTGGAAGATAAACCTTGGTGTTTTTTTTTTTTCCTTCTTAAACTGGCGTGAGTTGAGTTTCTGTCACTTGAAACCAAAATATTCTTGACTAATACATGTAAATGTCTAGTATCCTTTGTGTTGCCATGTTGCAGAGGGAGATGTAATACATGTTAAGAAATCATTCCTAAAGGATGCAATACTTTCCAGCTTTAGTCTTGTTCTGAATGTCGATGACAATAACTCATCCTGTCCCCAGGTTCTCACCCTTATCCCTGCAAGGCCTTTGGTCTTTGTTGTATCTGTTCATCCAGGACAGGAGTATGATGCCAAACCCAAGCCAGATGCCTGCAGCTACTCTTTCTGGGAGTCAATTCCATGGCTGCTACCTGCCTGGCTTGACAGCTGTCTCAAAGTCTCTCACAGCGCTGGCTGGCTGGTCTTCATTATAGCAGAAATTCCTCGAGGAAGAGTAAATATGGTACCTTTCATCCATCTTTTCATCTTCTGTAGTGAGTGCTTTGTACAAAGTTCCCCTCAAAGGGTTTGTTAGTTTCAATTCTATTCACTTGTGGAGGAATGTCATTTAGTGGTTAAGAGAATAGCCTCCAGAGTAAGACTTCCCAGGTTCAAGTCCCAGCTCTGCCACTATTAGCTCTAGGACCTTGGGCAAGTGATGTTCAGCATCTTTTAAGGGGATAATAACACGGCTTACAACCTAAAGATTGCTTTGAGGATACAAAACACTTACATTGATGTCTGGTTCAGAGGGAGCTCTCGGTGTTTGTCCTTTTTACTTAGTTGAGATAGTTAGGGCTGCTCCTGCAGAAAGCGGTTCTTGTTTGTTTCATTCCTCCACCTTATCCTTTATTTCTGTTTCCTTCCATGGAAATCTTCCTTATTTCCTACGACCTTACCTTAATCTCCCACCTTGCTTTACCTTCTATATATGTTCTACATCTGTCCTTCCTTCCCCTTCATCTTCTAAATCCCTCTTTTTTTTTCTTGAGGTCTGATTATTTATTTGTTCTTATTAAACACTTATTTTTGACCGGACTCAGACTTAGAAGTAGAAGCTCTCAGCGAAAACAGTCTATGTCTCCTGGCAATCTATTTCTGGCATTTTTCTTTGACTCCTTTCATTTTCTTGGCCAAAAGTTTAGCACATTTTAGGAGAGAGGTGGGGCTTCTCCCTCTGATCTGCTACCCTCTTTCCTTTCAAGGGGAAATGTAGCCTCATAATTAGTATGCTACTTCTTTAGGGAAATATGTCAATGTTTGTGTTTCAGGGCATGTGGAGTAGTAACAAGATACTGAATCTTGGGTGCTTTGGTCCTAGGCTTTTTACCTTATTTGTTTAAAGAGCTTTCTGACAACATGTTGGTGGACATCATATTCTTTATTTAGAGAGATGGAAAAGTTTTGAGATTCTACTAGCTCTCTTTTTCCCCAGCCTCTGAAGCACAGTAGTATCTGCCAATCCCAGAATATCCTTCTCTGTCTCTGTCTCTGTCTCTGTCTCTCTCTCTCTCTCTCTCTCTCTCTCTCTCTCTTACAATGATCAAGTTGAGAACACTCATATTGCCATCCATAATGCATCCTGGACAGACTTGCACTTCTTCCCTCCAGTTCTCCTTGATTTATAACAATAACACCCCTTACTCAATAGTAGGCTGTCATGAAGACCCCTTGCTTCATAAGAAAAGCTGCAGTCCACTTGGAATTGAACACCAGGCTAGTTCCTCTTTTTTTTCTAATCACAGTCAGTAGTAGCTTTACAGACATGTCAACCTGGGACACTAACTAAGGGAGCTTTATATATATGCTGTGACTGTCAAATGTCCTTTTACTCTAAGCTCCACCCTCCCACCCTTCCCCTTCTGTGTCTTATATTGCAAAACACTGCACTTTCCATATTCCCTTAACCTTTTGTCTTCCAGCTTAGTTTGGTCAACAAGAGGCAGTGGTGGAAGGTGGCACAGCAGAATGAATGGAGAAGTCAGGGTATTTTATTCCTTTGTATCCTATGGCATCTCCAGCTTCCACAAGGAATCCCCTTCCTTCATTCCTTGAACACGGTTGACTCTGGTTCAAGCTTTGGTTCAAGTTCCAGAGCTTGGGCTCAATGACTCCACTCCTTTCTTATGCTCTTGAGCAGTCAGGTGGTACCAGTTTCTGGCTGTCATTAATATTTGTATTGCCTAATTATTATCTGCTTGGCTTTTCCTCTCTTCTCTTTCCTGTGCAGCCAATTTCCTGAATCGATTTGAAAGACTTGGAGAAGTCTCTGTTTTCTTGTTGGGACCCTAACTGGCAATCCCATAAAACATGAATATGAAATTCTTTAGGAAATGGTGAATCTAACATGGATGAGTATCTCTTTTTAAATTCAAAAAATTTATGCATGAGACTCATTCAAGGATTTTTGTATTGGTTTGTTTAGAGGTTTCCCAGAGAAGAGCTAATACCCTTAGTGTCATGACTTACCACTGGAGGTGACATGCGGGTCACCTTCTGATCCCACAAGTAGAACAGTGCCCTGTATAAAAGGCCACAATTAATTTTTATTGCACATACATGTGGAGAGATACCTGCCTGGCCTCCATGTGAGAGCTGTAACTCTCTTAAATTGATGTGTCAGCGAACTAAAACTCAATATTTTTTTTCACACAGTATATTTTACAGTCAGAGGCCCTTCCCTAATCGGAATAAAGCAATTTGGTTCCCTGTCATTGCTCACTGAAAACATATGAGCTGGTTGGCATTTCTAGCAGCCCAGATTTATCAGGGTCTCTGATCTAGTGCACAGGAAGGTTCAGGGCTGTGGCATGGACAAAAGTGGACTTTTTATGATGGCATTGTGCTGCTTGCATCTCTGCATTGCTAGATTTATCCCTTCATTTCAGAAGTATTTGTACTGTCTTTAGTGCCAAACCTACTTCAGTTTGAAAAGATTCCACAAAGTTTGCAAGAGGCTTTGGGGCTATTCTTTCTGGACTTTTGAAGTTGGAATTTCCATCCTACAAAAGGTCCCCATGTTGCCCTCTTTCACGTCATAACATCCTGGGAATGTAAGATCCATTGTGTTGAGTCTCCCCAGTGTCAACTGTTTGCAGCGGTAGAGTAGGTCAAGGACAGGACTTGTGGAGTCTCATTCTTGTACATCTGTGTGAGAACAGAAGAAAGCCTCATCAGCGTGCCTGCCATGCTCTTAGTAAGCAGCAGACACTATGGCCCCTTTGGATGCATAGCCTTTTACTAGTTCCTTGAACCCCCTAGCTTCATTGTGCTTGCATTTCTAACTGCTCACACCTGCTCTCCTCACAGAAGATCTTCAGGCACTTAGAGCCACTCTGCCCATGTTTGTAGAGAATGAGAAATCCACAGAATCTTTTGTTCCCCCTGCAGTGGCTGTTGCTCAATGACTAAAGGGTGAAAGTTTATGAAACCCCTGCTGTCTTGCCTAGAGTCACTGCAGTTTTTGAGGTTTAATTACACACCTGATCCCTGGGATCCGGCTGCAGCTGGAACTTTCCCTGACGTGGAAGCCAGCCTTAGCATCCTTCCCTTCTCTGTCCTGCCTCATTCACTTTCTTAGAGCCCTACCCCAGGAAGCATTTCCTCAATAACTTTATTGTGTTGCAATCCCCATTGAAGGCTTTGTTTCTGAGGAACTCCTCCTAAGATAGCATCTGAAAAGTCCAGTGAGATATGAGACCCAACTACCTTCCTTCCAAGAGAATGCTGTGCATCTTAGTAACTACTACAGATGGGCAACATATTGACAGAGATAGAACACACACAGAAAACCCCTGATCATCAGCCATGGAACAGTCTTCCAGGTCATCTAGACTAGCCTTGGTATTGACATGGGTATATTGTTGACGCTTTATCTCATGTTCCCTCAGAACTCTTGCAAGCTCCGAAGGCCTGCTCAGTCTTTGGCACACTACCAGTTCTTTACCTCGGGAGCTGCCCATTTTTCCCCCATTTCACTCCACAGA
>CAJQZJ010000248.1:2804176-2820834 GCA_907164525.1 Lophiomys imhausi | reverse complement strand
ATATTCACTAAATCTAACTTATATTAATCTATCAGCCCCTTCACTAGGGTGAGGGAGAATCACTATTTATTTAGAGTGTTCCCACTGGTGGATTTCCACCCCAAATGCAATCACAGTATGGGCAGTGTTAATTGGACTTTGTGGTATATTAAAAAAAATGAACAATAAGAAGACATGAAATTGGGAGGGAGGCATGTCAGGGTATGAGGGGAGGAGGAAGAGTATGAAAATGGGTGTTGGATAAATTCCTATTTCATTACTTATATGTATGAAATTCTTAAGAATAAAGAAAAATCATATGGACAACAAAATTCGTCTGCTGAGAAGGAAGAATAGATGGAGTTGCTGGAGGTGGTGGCAAGGTGAAAAGACTATGGAAGCATCATCTCATAGACAGGGGAGAATTATACTGGCAAATGGGATAGCATTGCCTAGCTGCACTGATGTACCACTTGAGGTCTGCTGTCATAAATTTCAAGTGAGACCAGTCAGTGATGGCTGAGTGTTTCCTGGCAGCCACTTTTAGCTGCTTAGGAGCTGGAATGGGATAGGTTGGAGGCTGGAATTAAACAAGGCTGAGTGTGCTTATCAAGGGCAAGTGAAAAAAATAATGGAGTTGAGAGAACACACAAGTGGCTGACAATGTGTGCAAGGAGTGGTTATGGGAATAGATTGTGTACTCTCGGGCACAAAAATGGAGAGGGAGGAAATGAATGGCATGGGGGTGTGGTGAAGTGGCAGTACAGTGACAGGACTTGGAAAGCATACATGGACTAAGTCAGAGTACCAGAGAAAGGCAGTCAGGTGACCGGAAGTCAGAATGTGTGAAGCAAGAAGGTAAGGTTTGCTAATGGTGCAGTTTCTGCTAATGCGACTTTAGCAATGGGAAGCTGAGATGAGTTGGTAAAGACCAGAGGAAGTCTCCCTTTATTGAGGATATGTGAGAATAGACTGTTTGATGGCTCTTTATATCTGTATTGAAATGGTTAAGAATTGAGAAAAAAAATTCTAACTGAAAGTAAAGACTGATCCTGGGAATAATGTCTTCAGTGACAGATTGTGTGTGTGGAAGGGGTGATTAGAAGGTGAAAGATGACTCTGACAAGAAGACTGTGGCACCCATGAGAATGTCCTTTTCAGACCCTTAACTGTTAGGAATGCAACTGATTGACAGGAGCAGATGCTATGCCTAGAAATCCATCACTCTGGTAGCCACACCCCTACCAGCTGGACCGAGCACTGTAAGGATCCTAAGTCAGATGCCATAATGGGAGTTGTGGGGTTCTCCTGACCCACAGCTTTGGCTTGAGGATGCCTCAAGAGTTTTGCCAAAATTTTCTTAGACACTCACTTATGCCTATAGATTTTGCCCACACAACTACCTTTCCTTTTACAGAGTTGGACCCACATCCTGAGCAGAAAATATTGTTTGCCTCCTCCAGCCCCTTCTCCACTTTTTCTTATTAAATTCTGTAGTGAATTCTTCTAAATTCTGGTCTTGGTGTCATCTTCTCATATGTCCTGAACTAGTGTAAGGAATAAATGGAGAGTGATATATGAGGATATCTGGGTGCTTTAGGGAGGGGGAAGAAACCAAGCAGCTTACAAGTTACAAGGAAGAATGAGGACACCATCTCCCATCCTGCATGTGTAAGGCTGCTATGATCTAAATATCTGTGCCTTCTTCAACTTTCTATGGTGAAATCTAGCCCTCAGTGTGATAAGATTAAGGGGCGGGCCTTCAGGAGGTCATTAGATTGGATGAGATTAATGTCCTTATACAGAGGCCCAAGGAACTGAGGAGATGGCTTAGTTGGTAAAGCAGTTGCTTCGTAAGTAAGGAGGGGGGTAAAATTTGATCCCCAGAATCCATGTAAAAAGCAGAATGTGATGGTGCACCCTTGCAATCTCAAGAATGCTATGAGACAGGAGGTGGATTAAGGCAGACTCCTATGCCTGTAGTTCTATGGTTAGCTAGCCTATCCTATTTGATGAGGTCCCAGGCCAATGAAAGAACCTGCCTCAAACAAGAAGTGGAGTCTGAAGAATGACGCCGAGGTTGCCCTCTGACTTAATCACACACACACACACACACACACACACACACACACACACACACACAGAGAGAGAGAGAGAGAGAGAGAGAGAGAGAGAGAGAGAGACAGAGAGAGAGACAGAGACAGAGACACAGAGACAGAGAGACACAAACAGAAAGAGACCCAGAGAGAGAGAGAGAGAGCCTGAGGGAGCTGAGCTATAATTTAGATATAGCTTGTTCCTTCTGGGTTTGTGTGCTGGAGATTCTGTCCTCAGTATAGTAGTGTGAAGGTTAACACCTCATAGGAAGCCATTGGACCATTGGATGTCACCCCTACAAAGGATTAACATACTTTGGGTAGGAATTCACATGTAAATACCATATTGTAATTTGTTACAAATGATCATGTGTGTGCCCCCTTTTCTGGCATCCTGTCTCACCTTGTGATCTTTCCCTCTTTCATCTGCTTCTTGCTAAGATGCCACAATCCATGAGACCCTCAAATGCTCAACCAATAGAGTGTTTGCCTTTAGCGTGCAATATTAAAAGATCTTTTCTTTATATTAGGCCTTGGGTATTTTGCTTTAGCAATGGGAACTAACTAACAAGAGCTCATTCTTCCTTTTAATGATGTGAGAACACAGGCAAAAGGCATCATCTATGAGAAATAAATTCTTATCAGATGGCAAAATCTGCTTACGCCTTGATCCTGGATTACTCCGTCTGGAGAACTGTGAGAAATCAATGTCTGTTGTCGATAAGTCATTCCATTTGTGAGATTTTTGTTATAGCAGTCTGACTAAAACAATGACATTCCCCTCATTAAGAGAGTCTGTTTTCCCTCTGCTTAAATAAGGGTCGACTCATGACTTCTTTTCCTCCCTCACCAGAATGGAATGGAAGTGACACAGTGTCTGCTCTAGGCTAAGATCTTAAAATGTTTTCTTTTCTTGCTGCCTTGAATCACTACTTGAAGAAGTTCAGGTCACCCAGTTATCAAGGAAAAGTACAGAAATGGGGACATACAAAGGAAGACTGAGGTACTAAGTCCACAGCCAGAACCAAGGCTTCTGACATGTTAGTGAGGCTGCCTTGGACTTTGGAGCCTATAACCAGGTGACATGGGGACAAGTGTAGCCAATCCCACATGGAACAGAGATGAACTGTGCTTTTTAAGTCTTACTGACAAGTAGGTACAGTTACCTTTCTCTTCTGCCTCCTGCTTGAGCCATAGAAAATGGTATAATATTATAGTATATTATAGAATATAGTATAGTATAATATAGTACAGTATAGAATAGTATAGCACACAGTATAGTACAATTGTAGTCAGGCAGGCCCTCCTGATTAAGTTGCAGTCAATGGATCAGAAGAGAGGCTATGGTTGCCATTCAGCGACCAGATCCCCATCATAGATGCTTAAGTTTTCCCAAATCTTAGCTTGATATTAATGAGTGGCCTTAGAACTATGTATTGAAAGTAGTACAGCCACAAGTTATAAAGAGCTTAGTTATCTGACTACTTATAGAGAAATCTCCCATTCCTTAGAGACACCTGTTTTGGAGCTAGAAATAATCCACCATGTTTCACTACTACACATGTTGAAGTATATTTACACTAATACAACTTTGTAGATCTGGCACAAACAGTGCATTTTTAGGCTCCTTACATTGCAACTACAAAAGAGTATTATTGGATTATGACTCTCTACACACCATATGGTGGAAATTTTAAGCTTGTATCAGTGGTTAAATCAAGCAAACCCTTCATACAGTCTAAATAGTGCTAGTTCGGGGCTCTCTCAAATACTACCTTCTTTCTAACTATAAAATTCACCACCAGAGAAAGGTCATACCTAGTGTGAAAATGCCCTGACAGAGGCAAAAAAAAAAAAAAAAAAACATTCTTTTAATCTAGTGGAACTTGGCATTCTGTCTTTCGTGGGACTGAGGTATGTCCTCCCCAAGTGCCTTTGATACTGGCCAGGCCTGATGTCCAGATTAGCTGTGAAGCCTCTGGGTCATTCCTCTTAGAGGCACTTGAGTCAGCAAGCAAGGCTGGAATACTGCCCAGGACTCCACCACTCTGTTCAGATAGCTGTTCTTTCCTCTCCTTTAACCCACAGGCCTTTCCTAAATGCAAAGCTCTGTGGAGCTATAATGACCTGACTGTCTTTTGCTGTTTTGTATCTCTCTCTAAAGCTGTGTCCGTACCCCCACCTCAGGGTCTTCACTGAGGCTAGATATTCAAGAAATACCCTTTTAATGCCTATGGACTTAGTAGACTTCTAAAGTCTGAAGCTCACCTGAAGAGTCCTGAGAGCAGAACAAGAGGATAGTCCATGGGCTTATTGGATGGCCTTTCCAAGGTAGTTTTCTATTTCCTCACATAATACATTTCATCACTTCCTATGGGCTCAGTGCTTCTGGGTGGCTAATGACTATACGTTAGAATATACCAGTACCCTGGTTGGGGTTTGCAGCATTGCCCTGGGTTTCTCATTGTCTACAGCCGTTACTTTCTATGTGGAGTAGTCATTTCATGCAGTTGCAATTGACGTCCTTATTCACACATATTCCCAACCAACCAGATCTCTGAAATAGGAGCTATCAATTCTTACCTATATGTACTGTGATGCTATTTCCTCCCTGAAACCCCAGAAGTTCTCTTTTCAAGACCTCAGAGATTTCAGTAGCACCAAAGGAGCTTCCTCAGCCCCATACACAGGCCCAGGATTTGATATTATCTCAGGCTACCCAGCCAATGGAGTATCAGAGTCTGTGGACTTCATATTTCAACTATCTGAGTGAGATGTGTTTAATGGTCACTATAGTTGATTTAATGGTGACTCACTAAAACATGTATCCACCTAGAAATTGTGATTGTGCATTTATTTGAAAAAGGGTCATTGAAGTTGTAATTGAGTTATGGATGTTGAGATGAGATCATCCTGGATCAGAGTAGGCCTTAAATCCAATGGCAACTGTCCTTACAAGAGAAGGTAAGTGAAGAAAAGAGACAGAGGCAGCAATATAAAAACAGAGATAGAAACTGAAGTGTTGTACTTATAAGTCAAGAAACATCCAGGGTGACTGGCAACTACCAAGAATCAGAATGGAGTTTTGGAATAGATTCTTGATCAGACTTTCCACAAGGTACAAAGCCAGCCAACATGTTGGTTTCTAATTTCTGGCTTCAGGCCTTAGGAGAGAATATATTCTTGTTTTAATTCTTTAACTCTGTGGAAATGAGTTATGGCAGCCATAGGATACCAATAAAGGTGTTCTACACAGTTCCTCAGACGGATCCTAGAGGTCTGTGCTTGGGTTTCTTACAAGAATACCCCACTTATTAACGTATCTTTTGTTGACCTCTTTTTTCTAATTTTACTTTTCTTACATCCTCACTTGAGCTACCTGAGATCTGTATCATAATCTCAAGATATTCTTGTAATAGAACAAGAAGAAAAGAGAAGACAAGAAGACATGTATATTTTAAAGAATTATTTTATCAATTACTCAAGACCTTATAGTTTATATTATTATTAGAATTTATTATCTCCTCTAAAAACCCATACTCTATCACTGAATTAATTAAATTTTCCTTTTCTCTTTCTTCTCTGTCTCTCTTTCCTTCTTCTGTCATGCCTGGTTTCTTCTAGTCAGTGGCTGTCGATTCAATTGCTCCTGAATATATGGGTGAAAAAGGGATTCACCTATCTTTAAGAAAACCAGAAATTGGAGACAGGCAAAGGGTTAGTTTCTAGAATTGTTCTCAATTAAACCACTTCCTTGGGAAACAATGAAAAACTTACTCCTCTCAGTGATACTTATATTTCTTTCACCCTCAAAGCATCTCAAAGGTATATATGGTTCAAAACTGATCCATGATCTCTGCCCTTTGGACCTTTGACCTTGAACTGTTTATTCTATCAAGGTCACACCACAATCCCCTCAAACTATGTGTCCTTTTCCCTGAGTCTATTTGATATTTGGATATCAGCCATATCCACCACTGGCCTGACCTGTTACTGTCAGGGTTGAGTAGGATAAATGTGTTCGTTCCTCTTCATATATCTGGTGCTCTCTTTGAGCACATTCTAATGCAGCAGGATCTGAGCATTAGCTGCTGACCTTCATTATTGGAGCTGCCTGCTCTTCTCTGTGAGAACTCATTGTAGATATTTAAACTGAACTGTTAGTTTCCCATGAAAGTGCAGAAAAGTTTACATTCAGAGAGGAGTTCAAAGTCTATTCACCTGTCGCCTGCCATCTATTTTCTCATGCAAGAGAGAAGGATGTACTAGTTTCATTTTGATTTGTTCCCATTTTAATTAAAAAAAAAAACTTTCAAGTATCTCATCTACTCTCCTACCAGTTTGCTTTCCATATGGCTTCTTGGATAGGGTGGAAACAATGTGGGGAGGAGAAATGAGGGAGAATCTTGAATGTTTGCAATTAAAGTGAGACAATGTTAAGAAGATGACCTAATCCACTTGCCTTGCCATACAGAAAAGCTGAGGCTCAGGAAGGGTAGGGTGATGCCTTTGAACAAATGACAATCACAGAGTAAGCCCTAAAACTGGAGGGGAAGCTCCACTCTCTCAGCCACAGTGTTCCCATGAGCAAGTGAGCAAGTTGGTTGGGGGTTGAAAACCAGTGCTCCCCCAATGGCTCCAACTGCCAGCCCAGGCTGAGACTGTTGTCTGTTGTCTAACTCAGCCTTATTACTTTCTCCTTCCAACTGTGCTTTAAACATCTCTTCTCGAATTCTCATCTCTTAACAGAGTCATTATTCAATTCAGTAGGGGGCTTACTTTCCATTGTCTGCAATTCCTCTGTAAAGCATGAAGCAGTCAATATAATTTTTTTTAACTCCAGCATTAGATAAACCTACTATTAATTGAACATTTTCTCTTAGAATTGCCCCAAAATGCTTTCACTGTTTTTGCTCAGTGAGGGACAGTGACTCACACCAGATATTCCATCGCCGATGCCCCTGTTCACACTGAGGCCACAGCAGAGGTTTTCCTCCCACCTGAAACAGGGAGGTGCCATCCATTTCGTAAGATGAAATAAATGTTCTCAGAAGCTTGGGCTCCCAGGCAGTAGACAAGCCAAATAAATGCGAAATTGCTCTTTTTTTTTCTCCAATTCTATGGTTTCAGACAGAATACAATATCTATCCATTGTCTAACACAGCCCGTTAGCCACCTGGCTGACAGAAAATAATCTTAAATGGACACTTTGAAGATGGGTCAGCCCACGGCTTTTTTCTCATAGGTTTCAATCTTGTCAGTCAAAAGTCGGGAGCTGCACAAAGTCACAAGCCCTTTCTGCTGAGAGGGAAAGAGGCACATCCAGAGCTTACTATTTGTTAGTAGTATTAATATTATTTTTGAGAACATGGTAAGGTGCCAACCCAGCTGGTTTTTCTAAGCAATAACTTTTTAATTAAAGCCTTGTGAAAATCATCAGCTGTATGCCTCATAGCTTCATTTCACTCACCGAATAAAGACTGAACAACGATGCCTACCTGGCAGGACTGTGAGGGCTGAAGAGGAGATCATTCATAAAATAAATGCCCAGATACAGAACCAGTCCTTCTTAAATATGTTTTTTTTTTCTTTTTCCTACTGTATCTTTTCTTTTCATAGTTCTGCCCCCAACCCCTAAAGCTCAAGGATGCCCCCTAGGCAACTGTAACAAGTAACCCACTATTTTTCTCTTGATGGCAGAACAGTAAAGTTTGTTGACTATAAATGAGAAGAAGCTTTATGTCATGTTCTCCCCTGCAACTGGGCTATAGCAGTATCTCTCTATTGAAGGTCATTGTCTCATGCAGAAAAATCAATCAAAGGCTCTGACCTGCAATGTAAATTGCATTCTCTTAGAGGGAGCTGGAGAGAAGGGTTAGGCTCCCATCATCTCAAAGCTCAAGTTGCCCTACTCCCAGTACAGCTGCAACAAGCTCCTACTGGAGTAAATTGGCCACAGGTTAGAGCTATAAACTATGAAGAAAATACAAGTGACAGCTGTCTGGAGAGGGAGTAAAAATATGCTCCTCCTAATGGGGGGTTTTAAACTACATTTGACACCATAAGGAATCATTAACCATTCTGTGAAAAACTCAGTCTTTCTAGTCTAAAGAGTATGAAACAATCTGACCACACAACCATTAGAAAGAAGGACAAAATCCTAAAAGGAGTGAACCAAAGAAAATCATCATTTAATCTCTTAACTATAAATACATGAAACATTCAAAGAAACCCACTTAGGACAAAAGAATTGGAATAAGAGACAATTTTCGTAGCTTGAAACCAACCAAGTTATTTCCCCTCTTGAAATGAATAACACTCTTTAGAGGAATATAACAGAATTCAGGGTCCCCAAACTGTAATGTCCAGAATACAATTAATAAATCCTTAATGTATAGAGAACCAGGAAAAGAGGAATCATTCTCAAGAGAAAAGAAAATCAATGAAGATTATGCTCAAGATAACTTACAGGTTACAATTATCAAACAAGGATTTATAGTAGCTGCTGTATTTGTGTTCAGTAACTTAAAAGAAATATGCTTGTGGTATACGAAGAGGGGACTTCTCAGCATACTCAATATTTAAAAGTGGCTAAGGACTTAGGTCAGTTGGTAGAGTACTTGACTAGTACAAATGAGGTCCTGGGCACTCATCAGCACTACATAAACCAGGAATGGCGGTGCACACCTCCAGTTCCAGCACGCAGGAGGTAAAGACACAAGGATCAGAAGTTCAAAGTCATTGCAGGCTACAAAGTGACCTGGGGGCCAGTTACATGAGTTTCTCAGTTGAACCTGAGTAACATGAGACTCCACCTCACAAACCAATAAATGAATACATGCATGACAGGTAGGTAGGTAGGTAGGTAGGTAGGTAGATAGATAAATAGTTAAGAGCCAAAATATACAACACCTAAAACAAAGTTAAAAAATTTACAGAACTTCAGAAAATAATTATGCTGAAGTGTATTTGCTTCATACTGTATTAAGGTCAAGGAAGAGGCTGGACAGTGATGGCACACACCTTTAGTCCCAATATTTGGGAGGCAGAAACAGGTGGATCTCTGTGAGTTCAAGGCCAGCCTGGTCTACAAAATGAGGCCAGGACAGCCAGGGCTACACAGAGAAACCCTGTCTCAAATAAACCAAAAAAAAAAAAAAAAAAGAAAGAAAGAAAGAAAAGAAAAGAAAAGAAAAGAAAAGGTCAAGGAATAATAAAGAACCAGAAAAAAAGATAGAGGGAAGAGAAGTCAGAAGAAGAACTGGAGTAGTGAAGTCTCATTTTACTCAGGTTTGACAAGAGTTATGATCAAAGCAGCCAACAGAGAAATGAAACAATGCAGGAAAAGAGAAAAGGGATAGATTGAAGGCAAGTGGGAGAAATGTGAGAAGAGAGACTGGCAAAGAAAGGGTCATACAAAATATCCAGGTTGATAAACTCCTTTTGTTGAGGCTACTGTTCATTTAGCATAAACTGAAGGCACTTATGGAAGGTTTTGCCTAAGTGGGTTCTGATCACCTTAAAAAATTTTTCCCTAAGAAAGAGTCTGCAGAGACAGCACTGGTGATGAATTTACTGAGCCTTGGCTTCAGTGGTGAGACCTTATACCACAGTCCCTTGAGCAGAAATTAGGTTCTCTATCTTCACACCACAGAAACCAGAGAGCTCCAAGATGATGTCCAGCACTTCTGATTAAATCCACTGGGAACCTGTAGTATGTTCTGCTTCTACACAGTAACTCAAATCTGCATGTCAGTGATGGCGTGCAGGGCCATTTACAATTTCTTAGGAGATTCTGGTACATAGAAAACCCATGTGTGTGTGTGTGTGTGTGTGTGTTTTATATATATATATGTATATTATATACATGTTATATAACAGACACATATTAGTGAAGAGTTCCAGGAAAAGATCATTTTGTTTGGGAGAGGGAAGGCTTGTTTTCCTGGAGCTGGAGACAAGTTGGAAACTAATTATGTGATCCCAAGCTCTCAGACACTGTTAAGCCATGGTTCTTAGATCACATGTATGCATGAAAGCAGTTTCTCACACTGCTATCATAGTGTCGCTGTTCAGATTCAGATTAGATATTACATGTGCATTGCTGCATCTTTTCTTTGTGTTCTATTAAACCTTTAACATTCTCCAAATATAACTGTTTTCATGCTTACAACTGAATATGGCAAGAAAATTCTTTTTTTTTTCTGACCTGGTCATCTTACTTTTGCAAAATGGTTTTGGTCACAAGCTGCTCCTTATTTGCTTTGAAAAATTACAAAATTAGTCTGTGAATATCAGTAATGGGGTGGGGAAGCTAATGGAAATGGTGGCATTGCACACCAACAGAAAGAGAGATTGGATTACACTGAATCCCTATACTGCAGTTTCTCAGAGCTACAGATCTAGGAAAGGTTCCATGATGAAAGGAAACAGCCTCAGTATAAGAGATATTTGTGCACAAAGCAGACACACATCAGCAAACAATGCATGCTTCCTTCAAAGGAAGTCCTAAATGAATTTAGACTATGCTTTGCTTTTCAACAGAAGCAGTTCAAGATTGCATGGAAATTTATCATTCTCATCAATAACGGTAAGAATAAATAAGTTATGAGGCACATCAGTTTGTGGAATATACTTTTTTGATGTAACACAGTCCTTTTTCCGTAAGAACTCAGTAAACATAAAATCTTAATTACAACCCAACATGTGCCCTAAGCTGTATGGGTGTTAAAATAAGTACAATGCAACCCCTATTGTTAAATAAGTTTCTCTGAAGCTTCATTTTGTTATCAAAGGATAATGCCGTGGGCATTGCACATTCTGTGTGTGGAGCCAATTGCTTTTTTGGGACAGACCCAAGACTCTGAGCAGTTTTTCATCTGTTTATTTTGAATATATTTTTGCGTGTGTGTATGCACATGCACAGACATGGCTGCATGTGTGCACATGTACATATGAGTGTGGAGACCAGAGGTCTTTGGGTATCATGTTTCACCTCATTTTCTGAGATAGGGTCTGTCTCTGGACCTGGAGCTTGCCAATTTAGCTGGACTGGCTGGCAAGCAAGGTACTGGAGGATACCAATCTCCCCCTCACTGTGAATTAGGGATATGAACTGCCACACCCCAACTTTTCACATGAATATTCATCCTTGTCTTTATACTTATCTACCACCCTAATTTTTAGAAAATTTAAAAAACCACTTAATGAAGAAACCCAGAGGACAAACAGCACAACCACCATGGTAACCAGACCTTTGGCAACTTCATTCCCAGAGTTGTAAAGATCCTTTTTGTTCTAGATTCTAGAATCATGTTCTATGGAGCTGATTGCACCTTCTTGCCCTCATGGCTGAGACTCATGTTTCCTCTACAAATGCTATCATTAGCCTCTTGCCCTTTATGGAAGGCAGTGGTCTTCAAAATGTCCTTGGAGGCCATCATCACTGTTGCTAGGGAACTTGTCAGAAACACAAATCTGGGGCCTTTTATCTCAGATCTACTGAGTCAGAAATTCTGGGAATATACCCACAGATTTGTTTCAACATGCCCTTCTGGTGGTTTTCAAATACAGTTTGGTTTGATGGCCAAGGTAAACTTCAGTGAGCTTCCATTCCTCTCAGCAAGTCCATTCATGCAAGGCTTTATTCATTCAATAAAATGAGGTGTTATGAGGCAGTACTTAATGAATTTCCTCATGGCTTAGGCTAGTGGGTGGTGTCTGTAAAATATGGCCTACAGGCCAAATCCTACCAACCCCCTGCTTTTATAAACAAAGTTCTATGGATGCACAGCCAAGCCCAGTTGATATAAATATTGGCTATAGGTAGTTTGGGCTGCAATAACAAAGTAGCTATGATAAAGTCGGTATGGCGTACAAAGCAGTCAGTATCTAGTATCTGACTATAGAAGTTTACTGCCCTCTGGCCTAGAGTACTTGCACAATGCAGGGACAGTATGATTGGGAAGTATCAACAATCAAGTAATGAAGTTCAGGTGAGAAACATCCAGCATCCCTAAGGATAAATATTAGAAGACACACTTCTTGGGGATCATGGGAAAGTGAACCAAGTTAAATTTTCACAAAATACAGCCCTGATGACGAGACCCAGGGATCTCAAATTTAAGAACACCTACCAAAGTTTAAATTCTAACTTCCTTTCCTTTCTGATTTGAAAGCATAGGTCCCAGGTGGTACTCATGGTTGTGTTGCTTTGCCCCATGCCCTGGGGAACTCTAATTCGGGTGGTAGCTGACAACTCTGAGGAATGCTGGCTGGATGTGAAGAGTAGTAAGTAGGAAATACTATGCAGGTGATCTGGCCTGAAACCAATGTGTTGCTTTCTAAAGACCTTGTCTTTTTCTCTCCCAGGGCTCAGAAAAATAAAATCTTTCTTGAATCTCTCTTGTCTTAGACTTCTTGCCTTGTTTCTGATCTCTAAAATCTACCTTCTGGCCTCATATTTCGAATGTCCTGATGCTTTTCAAGCCTTGAGGAAAAAGACAGATCAAGTCGACTCTTACCTGACTGAGGTTTCCCCTTAAATTCCAGTACCCTGTGTCAGGACTCATCGTTTTGGGGATGACTTCCGGTTTCAAGAAAGATCCCTCTTGCCCATGGGTATGTCTTCCTTTGAAGGTCCCAAGAGAAAAAGCTGAAGAGAATGCCATGTAATTACCAAAACATGAACATTCGTTTAAGGGAGCTTGGTAAGGATCATCCGCTTATGAGGTCATGATGTTTCATCCGAGTATGGATGAAATAGGATACACAACCTATGGATGAAATAGGATACACATCCTATGGATGAAATAGGATACACAACACATTCCAGGAGAGGACAGCTAGATGACTTAGCATGGTCTCTCTTGAACTCATGTTAGATGTTCCAGTCATCTTAGATCTGGCATCATCAGTCTCTTTTCACTTGTCCAGGTCCCTGAATTTTAAGTTTCTTGTGAGCAGTAGTATCTCCTTGTTGTAGCTTGGATCATGAGTGTTCATCAGAGGCTTGTATGTTAAAAGCTTGGTGCTCAACTTGGTACTATTTGGGAAGGGATGGAAACATTAACAGGTAGAGTCTAGTACAAGAAACCTGTTGTGGGGATGGTATCGGGACTCTAGCCTATTCCTGTCTATTCCTTAGTTTCCTGGTTGCTGGGAGGTAAGCAGGGCTCTTCTGCCATGTGCTCCCACTGTAATGTACTGCCTTCACCACAGCCCCAGGCAGTGAATTCAAGTGGCCATGGACTGAAACCTCTAAAGCCATAAAGCAAAATAAACCTCTTCCATTATTAACCCAGTTACTTATAGTATTATGTTATAGCAATGGAAAAAAATGAATCAACATCCTCTTTCATTTTCATATCCCCAGCACACTGCTGATCTTACAGAAGGCTTTCAACAGATAAATGAACAAGTGACCACATGGATGAGACATGGTAGCCTGGTCAGTTGGAGCATAAATACAACAATTATGACATTTTCTTCTGCTTCAACATTCCAGCAGCATGAATGAACCCACCAAGGTTATTGTTGCATCAGGATTCTCACAGCTTGCCTCTTCTCTTCTAAGATTAAGAAAGACTTAGAACAACCACTTAGTAGTGTAGACTTTCAAATCCAAATCCAAGCCATACCTGGAAAAGTATCTACTTGTCCTAAATTCAGATGACCCAAAAGTAGTTTTCTAACATTTTTGGGGAAAGACAAATAAAAGGTACCATATATCATTGGTATTGACATTCTAGTTGGTCTCACCAGCTCAGATACCTGTTCACTCATCAGATTCTTTTTTTCATTTGAAGTTTGCTGCATACTTTCTCTTTTCTGAATGAATCTTACTGAATGAAGCACTTCACCTTCAACTGCGGTTTGTATTCAGTAAGACTGAAATCATTGGCCTATCAAAGAGCCACGGATTCAAGCAGAAACTAATTATAGGGGGAGGGAATGGAGGGACAGGAGAGAGAGCTCAATAGTCAAGAGCTCTTGTAGAGAGGAACAAGGTTCAGTTCTCAGCATGCAGATGGTGGCTCACAACCATCTGTAACTTCAGTTCCAAGGAAACTAATGTCCTCTTCAGGTCTCTGTGGGCACCAGGCACACATGTGATGCACTTAAGTATGTGCAGACAAATACTCACATGCATAAAAACAATAAAATTTTAAAAACACAGAAAACGATGATGCCTGAGCAAAGGATAAAAAAAGTAAAAAAGAGGAGACTGCTTATCCTTAAGCTTCAGACAAAATAGGTGAGTAAAGAGATGCCCAAGCAACAGCTGTCCCATACAGTCTAACACAGGAGATAGTGCTGTTTAGTACAAAGAAGTCCCAGCAGGATGGATGGGAAATGGTCTTATCTAGGATTCGCTTTTCCCAGTAATGTATGCGAACTTAGGGAACTCTCACCATCAATTGAAAGTAGAGGACTTTACATTTCTATTATGGAGTATACATTCTCCAATTACACTGGTCGCCATGTCTTTGACTATTCAAAGGCTTACTCGTGGCTAGGATAAGCCTCAGACCTGTCTCATCTAATCCTTGACCGGATGCTGCCTGATGCTGACAGCTCTTGCCACAGCTAATTATAGTCTCCTCTCCATTAAATATAAACTTGGAGATTACCAAGAGAAGGGATTCATTTGCAAAGAGAGCTAAAGCTGAAAGGGGGCTGTATAGGGAGATCTCACACATGACAAGATGGGGCCTTGTGCAAGTTAGCAGAGGAAGAGATCAAGAAACACGAGTGAGGAGAAGCTGGAACATAGAAAGTAGTCCATAGGAAGGAAGTATATATTAGAGAGAGTGGAACCAAGATGGAAATCTACTGACCCTACCAAACTCTCTTGAAGGTTATATACTCTGGATGACATGCAGAACCTTTTGACATGCTGGAGATTGTAGCTCAGTGCATTAGTTAAAAATCTTCTGCTGAGTCTAGCTTCCAGGGCCTAGCCACAAAGCATTTTCTAGGACAGGTATCTGTATTCCGTTGTGATAACTCAAAGTCATTTTATTTGGGTGTTTCTTAAAGCTCAAAAGAGGCTAACTGAAAATGGATACTTGACCTTTATGATTTATGGAGCTCAACAAAGTTATACAGCACAAATGGCATACAAGGCACCAAAAGAGTAATACATGTTCATTTAAACCATGGGTTTCCTAACACTTAAATGATAGCTATGTAAAACCCAAACCCAAACACACGTTGAATTTTCAGGCCTTTGTTCACCTGGAATCAGGGAGAGTGGTTACTTCTCAAGTCAAAGGGACAGGGCATAAAAGACTGACTCAGCCACCAAAGGGAGTATAAACAAATGCATGGGTAGGCTAGGAGGAAGTTCCCTAGGAGCTATTCATTCATCTACAGGTCATTCCAGGGAACCTGTTCCTAGCTGGTGACATATACGGCTCTCAGATAGGTCATTACTTGTTTAGACTTGGTTGATGTCTATGATATCATGCTTTCCTAACAGTCCCTTTCGTTGCATACAGCACAGGTACTGTGTAATCAAAATCAAGGTGTGTTCTAAAGACTGCACGTGAGTTGTTAAAAACACAGGATACCTTTTCTCACGTGAATAATGATATAAATACCCTCTGACTTTACAGGCCAGCCCTTCAACACTACCTAACCTTTGATCAATCTGGTCCATAGAACCAACACTTCTATACCTGTTGAGACATGAGCAACCATGTTAAACATTGCTTCTTGGGACATAATGTACTACTTTAGCTCAGCCACCAAGCAGAACATTTCTACATAACTCTTGCTCCGGATGGGGTTGAGGACCCCCATCTTCTACCACCCCTGCCTCATACACATTCTCAGGTCCTAACCATTTCCTTCCATAGTATCTACAAGACTTTATGAAACCCTTGCCCACACGCGTGTCCTTCCTTGTGTTTCCCAAATCCAAGACATCCTCTGAACAAGATGTTCTTTACCATGTTGGCACTACGTATGGAGCTCATGGCTCCCTTTTATCCTCACTTTAACAACTTTCCCTACCACCACTCCACAGCTCCTGCTTCCTTCTGTTAGAAAAGCCTGTAGTTAGAGTCTTGAGTTTAAAGCAAGGAGTAAGACATACCCTTTGTAAGGCTAGGTGTGTGTGGGGGTGGTGAGGATTTTCTAGCTCGTAGAGATAGTGAAGCCCAAGAACAGAAGAAGGAGGACAGAAAGCCACACACCTTGCCAAGCAATTCTATCCCGGGGCTTAATAGGGTAGTAGGTATAATGGCCTTAGTTCCTCCAGATACACAATTCTAAGTCTTTACCTCAGTTCCATCAAGTATGGAGACTAAACATCCAAAAGAAATTTGGAGGAGCCTTGCCCATTCCCAGAGACTATCTGTGTATATTGGTCTTTCTTGTCTCTCTTTCCTCAAAAGCAGCTTGAGGAAAGAAGGGTGCGTTTGGGCTCATGGTTTGAGGGTATAATCCACCATGGTGGGGAAGGCATGGTGGTGACCACAGCTCTGACTGTGATTGGGGGAGTGTGGATAGCTGGTCCCAGTGGGTCTGTAGCAGGAAGGAGAGAGAGAGAGAGAGAGAGAGAGAGAGAGAGAGAGA
>CAJQZJ010000248.1:2789817-2804076 GCA_907164525.1 Lophiomys imhausi | reverse complement strand
AGAGAGAGAGAGAGAGAGAGAGAGAGAGAGAGAGAGAGAGAGAGAAAGAGTTGAAGACTGCTCTTCAGCACACCTTCTCCTATTATTCAGTAAGGGATTCTAGGCCATGGGATCGTGTCACCTGCATTCCAGGTGGATCTTTCCTGTTCAATTTAAGCATCTCTGGAGACATCCAGAGGTATGACTCCTAGAGGATTCCAAAGCCAGTCAAGTAGACAATGAAGAGTGGCCACCACGCTATCATAACAAAAGAGAATCACTTAGAAACAACAAAACTTTGTGAGCTTCACCCTAGATGTACAAAATAATGATATGGTCTTGGGCGCCAGATTTAGATCTGCCTGCCACCTTAGCATTTCAGAGGCTGTACAATGCTCTGTAAGGGAAATGTGAGCTCTGCCTTGTCTCTCCAAGCTCTGAGTTGACACCCACCGAGAAGGCCCAGGGTGTGCTGCAAGTTAGAAGGAAGTAATTTTGAGTTTGAAAATTAGCTATGGATAAGTTACGCATGGATAATCAGGAGCTGACTGCAGCCTGGGCTCTAACTGAGCTTTAAGTCAATATTATAAGCTTGAATATTTATGGGTGTTTTGGTTTGTTTCCCAAAATGGATGAAAGCACCATCTTTCTTCCTGTTACACAAATGGAAAAACACCAGAAAGGCAGGGTTTGAAAACTCCAGAAATGCTTTCCTAGCATTCTCATGTTTACAGTTTTTTTCTTCTTTTTATTATTACTCTCTCTCTCTCTCTTTTTCTCTCACTCTGTGTGTGTGTGTGTATGTGTGCACGTGCACACACATACACTCACACTTGCTGTGGGAGGACATATGTGGGTGTGGAAGTCAGAGGACAACCTCGTGGAGTGCGTTCTCTTCTTATCCCTTTATGTAGACTGCAGGAATGAAGCTCAGTTTCCAGGTTACTTGACAAAAGCTTCGCTGGCTGACCACCTCACCAGTGCCCATTTGTACATTCTGATGTGGAAGGAAGATCCACAAAGAAGAGGTTTTAAGATATCAGTGGTGGTTAGAGGATCTTGAATGCCCAGAGCAAAAGGTGTCATTTCACTCAGTGATTAGCTGTAGAATTTGAAAAGCAAAATTAAGCATTATAAAGGATGCCTTTGAGCACACTGGAGAAAAGTAATAACTTTAGATTCCCCTCTCATAGCTGATGGTCACCTTTTTGGCCTGGCTATGACATTCCATGGTTACTGGAAATTTCACCTCCACTTGACTCCTCTTCTTTTTGGTAGGGTTGCAGGACACTTTTCAAATTAATTAAACTCTAATTAAATTGTATTTCCCTTTGGTAACTTCATGATGTCCTTGAGATCAGTAAAATTGATAAGAACAAGGGGCTGTGACATGCAATTGTGGATATGTGGCCTTGCTCTGCAACTTCCTTTCTATTTGACCTTGGGCAAACCACATATTACTAAACCTCATCTGTACAGTGAGAGTCAATGCACCCTGAAGAATTAGTTGTTTGGAAGATTAAATAAGAGTAAATTTAAAAAGTAAAACATTTTATAAACTATAAAGTACTATAGCCTAGTGTTTAGTCTTTGCAGTCTTTTCCCTATTGACTGCTGGTGGTTCCTGGGCTGTTCTACACCTTGATATAGGAATTGCATGGGTTACCTCCTCACCTAGGGTAGAACTAAGGAAATGTGTCCTAGGTCTTGAGCTATGACCTCCTGGGTTCTTAATTAAAGGTGACATTTCTGAGCATTTACAATGGGCCAGGTATTCTACCAACGTTGGATATAATTTACATCATTAAATTCTCACACCAACACCATGGGGTAGGATTCTTATATACTAATTTTACTCATGTAAAAAAAAAATGAGACAGAATGATCAAGAAACTTCCCACTTAGGCAACTTGTAGCTTACTATGAAGTTAAGGACTAATATTAGTTAGGGCAGGAAATATAGTAAGGTTGGTCTTGCATTGCAGAATATTATAAAGTTGTCCAAGATGACCTAGAGCTCACTATATGACCCAGGCTAACCTCAAATTAGCGATATACTTGTCTCTGCCTCTTACATGCTGGGATCATAGGCATACACCTTGTGCTTGCTCAGCTGTCTCACTTTCTTTTTCAGTGGGGTCTTCCTTTCACTGAAATAGGAGGAAATAGAGTCCAACTCAATATGGGTTGGCATTTGTGATTTGCTTGCAACTAGTAGAATATGGTGGAAATGATGTTCCGTGGCTTTTGTGCTAAGTCAGAAAAGGCCATAGAGTTTCAGTGTGGGTCTCTTGGGACACTTGCTCTATGGGTTCTCTTTGAGGATGTTTCTTCTCAGAAACCTAGCCTCATTGCTATGAAGGGCCATGTGGGGCATCTATCACACTGGTCCTACCTGGGTCCAGCCTTCAAAATCTTTTATCTGAGGCAGAAGCTGTGTTTCAAAGAAGCTTCCAGATGATCCTAGCCTCAAGCCATTCAGATCGTCCCAGCTGAGGCTCCAAGCATAAAATAACAGAGACAAGACATTCCTGTGACACCTCACCTGAATTGTTAACCTCCAGGCCTCAGGTCATTGCTGTTTTATATTACTAAGCTTGAAGAGCACTGCTGCACAGCAATAAATGACTGTATTAGTTACTCTGCTATTTTTTCTGAGTTCTTTCAAGGCAATGCCATTTAGAGTGGTCAAAATTCCCACTTCATAGTTCTAGATGTTCCTAGGGAAAATACCTATTTTGTTCCCCATTTTCCTAAGGTCCTGATGTCTAGAGATGGAAATATGGAGTGACATCACTCTACTTATCTCTGCTAAGTTATTTTCTGGACAATCTTTAGCCTTCTAAGGTATCCAATGGCCTAATATACTCATTTTCCTAAAAGCCCCAGAAACAAGACCCCCTGCCTTGGTAAGGACCCTGCCTTGGTAAGGAGTATCTAACAAACTCTGAACAAATTTAGATGTTTTCCCAGAGAAACAGTGAGGCCATCTCTGCTCGTCCTGCTTGCTGCAGTGATGAGCAGACAGAAATGGTCTTACTGTTGAAAATAATGTCAGCTCTAAGTGAGTTCACAAAGACATGGCTCAGAGGCTGGACTGGTTTCATAATTCCCCCAACACTTCCCATCATGCTGGATCTTGACACATCTCCCAGACAGCATCCCTGAGCTTCTCTCAGCCAAGGCCAGCACCCAGAGCAGGACAGTCTCAAAGTTGGAAAGCCAAGTGAGGAGAGGTTGGTAACTAAAAGGGAGCAGGAGGTGGGAGAGCACTTATGGATGTGTCTGCATAGAGTGTTCGCTCTGATGCTTCATAGAATTGGGCACTTAATACTTACATACATTTCCCAAGTCATGTCATTCCTACATGTCAATAACAAAAACAAAATCAGACCAACAATTCAGGTATAGGATCAAAATGGAAAATAAATGCCTGAGAACAGAGGAAATATTTGTAGGCTAGTGGCTGGATGGAACCACTCAGTAGTGAACGCCAGTACCAACAGAGCCTAGCATACACATGGCATCTACCATACCATACACTGACCTACCACATTTAGCTTCCCTCTTCTAGTTTCTTCTCCTTGTTCTTAAAACAGGAAAAGCCTCCTGGAGAACTCTTGGTTAGCAATACACAACTGTCACACAATCTTCGCTCTGCTTATTCTCATCTTGTCCATCTTGATAACTAAAATGATTTAGGCCAGGTTAGGAAAAGGTTGGACAAAGACTCCAAATTCCCTGGGAGAATGAATTTTCCTCCAAATCCTCACAACTTTCCTTCATCAAACCCTCCACAGAGCTTGGAAGGAATAGCATTATTCGGTGGCTTGGTGCTGAGCTGGCTGCTCATGTAGAGCATTTAATCTTTATATTGACTCTAGGAGGTGCTCTTGCTATTAATCCCATTTTGCAGATGGTCAAACAACTTTCCCATTATTGCACACTTCATACAAAGCAAAGCCTGGGTTATACCAGCAAATAGGCATCAGAATCTGTACCTCTAAGTCCTATGAAGTTACATAAAAATAACTTACACTCAGACATGTGTCTGAAATATTTGTTGTATAAATGCTTAATAACTGAATAGAGAGTAGTTTGTAATACAACATAAAATGAACTAGTGCTGGATTGGGTGGTATTTATTTTCAGCAATTGGGGTTCAAGGTGAGGAGAGGCTGGGGAAGCCTCCCAGGACTAACATATAAATGTTCCTTGGATGAGGGAAAATAAAGTCTTACTCATAGAAGAAAGATCCCTTGCTATTTCCCCACCCCCCTCAGGATCTGAACAGATAATCAGAGCGTGCAGACATTCAGCAGCAATCAATTAGTACCTACTTTAGATTAAATTGAGAATATGTAAATTGGGCACCTCATCAAGGCTGCACAGAGCCAGTGACTTGAGACACAGGCACCCCAACGACGTGCTGCAAACATACCAGTCTCTGTGACACAGAAGGGCATGCAAATCTTGTCACAGCTGAAGATTTTCTTAGACTGCAAAATCTGCTATTTCTCTCTCTCTCTCTCTCTCTCTCTCTCTCTCTCTCTCTCTCTCCCCATCCACCCTTCTCCATCTTTTTCAGAAGCACAGTATTTTATAGCATCAGAAGAAACTCTCCATGTCATTTTCACTGACAGCAGAACATCTTTTAGCTTGGGCCATAAGTCTACATCCCCTCAACAGTCTAGAAGTTGCATGTTGTTGTGGCATTTGGTTTTGTTTTTATTTTTGAGAACAGGATAAAACAAATCAGTAGCTATGTATGACTAAGATTTTCAAGACTCTTCTTCAAATTCCCTGAAAGGAAAAGAAGAGGATACTGTCACATTTCTGAATACATTTGTAAGGTATACACCTTACATACAACCCAAGAAACACATATGTGCCAATGTCAAAGGAAAGGGCCCGAAATAAGCAGCTCTGAAAAGGAGAAGACAGTCCAGATAACAGACAATCTGGCTGGGGCAGAGGCATTGGGAAGGCAAGTTGTAACCAAACAGTTGGCTTAGGAAGTCCCTTTCAGCACAGAAGAGCAATCTCAGGGAAGATTAACACCTGCAGGAAGGAGTATCCCCATATCTCGTCCTACACCACAGTAACTGGAAGGTCAGTGTTGAAGCTTGGAAGATTGTCAGTTTTCTTGGACTTTTTTGAAAGGGCATGCCATCACTGGGAAGGATGTAGATTGCCAGCAAGATGGTGTGGTGTTGAGTCAACAAAGGCAAAGTTACAGATCCTTAAGAGTGAGCAGGTGGTGAGAAGACTGAAGAAAACCATTCCAGAAAATCCATAATGGTTCCACTGAGCCTAAGTGTCATGATTTGCACATGAAACATCCTGCACAGGTTCATGTGTTTGAGTATTTGGTCCCTAGCTAATGGTGATAGTTTGAGAGGTTGTAAAACCTTTGGGATGAGCTATATGGTTGACACATTGGGACAGGTCGTTGATCCTGGCCTTGCTTCCCATCCTGTTTTCTGTTTCCTGGTCAGGCACCATGTATGCAGCTGCTGCTGTTACATGCTCCTGCCACTATAGATGGAGTGAGTCACCCTAGGCACCATGCCTTCAGGATCCTGAGAGAATGAAACTATGAGCAAAAATAAATCTTTCTTCCTTCAATTGTTCCTATTAGACAGTTTTAAACCACAATAAGACAAGTAATGAATGCACTGTGGTTAGACTGAACATTCCTGTTAGGGTTGTGGTTCTCACCTGGGCAGAGAGCTCAACTCATTAAACCATCTCCACTCCCCCACCAGCTTGTTAGGAGTGTTGAGGACATGTATGGATTTTTTTGTAACTCATAAAGGATTGAAGGGGAAAAATGCTTTTAGAGGCATTCTGAGATATTTTCTTCTATAGTATAAGTAACCAACATACAGCATTTACCCCTTCCTAGATGGTGAACACTGCACTAGACATGAATGTGTGCATATACAAGAAGTGCAAATATATTTTTATAACTAAAGATAAAACAAGTATTCCCCAGGGAATTTGTATTTCAATTCAAAAGGCAGACGTGAGTTCAAGCAATGATCAGAAAATGGCAAGAAGTAAGT
Source organism: Lophiomys imhausi (assembly GCA_907164525.1). Classification (NCBI taxonomy): domain Eukaryota; kingdom Metazoa; phylum Chordata; class Mammalia; order Rodentia; family Muridae; genus Lophiomys; species Lophiomys imhausi. Next base: position 2,798,029 of record CAJQZJ010000248.1, on the reverse strand, counting down.
GAGAGTGCAGAGAGATGAAATGGCAGAGAGTTGGTTGTCAGAGGGTTCTTAGAGCAAGGGTTCAAAAAGTTATTCCTAACATTTGAGCAGAAGAATTTGAGTAAAGGCACTAGAGCAGGGATGGAGGATTCCCATGATGCACTGTACAGGAAGAGAATATTACTGAGACCAATTCACACACGGTTCATGCTGAGTGTGCTACATTATGAAAATGCTGGCGACAACGTATTACTCATTCTGCATCTGCTTTTTTTGAGATGTGGCATTGTGGATCCTCCCATTGAAAGCTGAGGTCTAGGGACTGGGAAGATAGCTCATTGGGAGAGTACTTGCTCTGCAGGAGTGAGGACCCCATATAAAAAACCAGGTACAGAAATGCACACATGTAATCCTGGCATGGGGATGCAGGGATGGGAGGGCCCCTGGGACTTTCTGTCCAGCCTGTCTAGCTGAATCAGTGGTGTCCAGGTTCAGTGAAAACCTTGTTCAAAACATAAGGTAGAGGGTGATAAGGGAAGACATCTGATATTAACCTCTAGCCTCTGCATGTGAATACACATATGTACCACAGTTCCATGCATGCACACATGAGAGAAGAGGTCTATTTCCATAGTCCTTGAATATGGAATTTTTTTGAAGGTCGTATTAGTGACCAATGGGTCACAAACAAATGAATTACAAGTAGAGGTTTAAAAAAGACTTACCCAACGACTGCAGATCATGTCCTAGTTGCACTTGTATTATTGAGACCCTCATGTAAGTGAGCCTCAAATCACTTATTAAACAATCTCCACAGCGAACCAAGGCATCCTAGGCAACAGTCTGCCAGCCACCAAACATATGAAGGAGAGCATTCTTAACGATCCACATAACTTACCAGCTGACTATAGATGACTAATGAAAGTCAGAAGAGACTAGCCAAACTAGTTTAGACCAGAATCAAGGCCCAACCAAGCTATAGAGCTAGGAGCAAATACACAAAGTGGGCACTGTTTTTGGTCACAAAAAGTTGGAATGGTTTGTTATGCAACTAGAGCTGGCTGACACATTGGGAAAAAGTTAAGTTAAAATGTGGAATACATTTATATGAACAAGACTAAAATACATAGGATGGTTAAGAAAAATGGAGGGCTTAAATATTAGGAAGAGCAAAAGACAATCAGCTATACTCAAACATACTTTGGCTGAGAAATGTGCCAAAAAAGGGAGAAAGAACTGCTAGATTAGACAGGTGGAGATTAGAGTGGATAAACCCAATTTGGAGGTGATAAAAGTTCTCTAAGGCAGAATCTAAAAATCTTAGGAGTGTTTTCAGAGGTAAGAGTAGTAAGACAATAAGATTAAGTAGGCAGCATAGTCTCAGAGATATGTCATGATTGATCTTTTTAGAAAAGATATCATGAGGAAAGTTGGGAAGGGCAGGCAAATGCAATGATTCATTCAAAAATTCAAGGCAGCAAAAACAATTGTTTGAACAGAATATCCTGCAGGATGCAAAAGAAAGCCTCTAACCCTCGGCTTAGAAAGGAGATGAGGCAAGACGAGGTGGATCAGTAAGCTTGGAGATCTCAGCAGCAAAGTTTTATGGGTCTTTTTGCCTGTGCTTCTCTTCCGGATGTTCTTGCTCTCCACTCAGCACTTTTTGTTTCAACCAGCGTGATTGCTGGCTGCCCTGAATGAGCCCCTGGATCAGTGGACCTGATTCCATCAGGATGAAGGAAGATGATAATTATCAGACTATAGGAGGAGCTCCCTATAGCTATAAAAAGAAGATGAAAGATAGGGAAGAAATATCAAGCAATTCAACATTTTATTGTCTATTTTAGACAAAGATAATTAACTAGGGTGTGGAAACAAAAGTAGGGACTCTCATAGTAGGTGTTCTGCTGAGAGCTGGAAATACAGAACTAATGGCTAGGCTTAAAGTTTCAGAAGTGAGTGGCATCTGCCTATTAGTGCCACTGGATATCATCAAACAATGAGCAACTGACCGAAAGGAGAAGACCCTAAGTCAGAGACTTATAGCTGTGGGCAATATTTATAGATAGTATGTAAACAAGAGAGCTGCTAAAAGACAAAAGGATGCCTGGACAAGCCTCACAGAAGAGAACCTTCGAAGCTAAAGCAAGGGTCCAACTATGTCTGATAAAAAGGGGGACAAGGGGGTCAAAAAAACTACAAACCAGTTCCTCCTCTGTTCAGATGACCACTGGTCACTTTTAGAAACAAAAGATAGGGGATCATGGTTTAATTCTTTCACTCAAAGAAAGCAAGGAGTGAAATCCTTGCTTGGGTTTATAGGAAATCCGTATCAGTTGGTTTGGCAGTGTATGAAAATGTGAGGGCATCTTCTGCAATTCAAGCTCCAGAATGTCTTCTCCCATGGAAGGTTGTCTTCAGTTCAAAGATGGCACAAAGGAATTTGAGTTTTCCATGAGTCCTCCAAGAAGGTGCCACCCTACACTTCTGGAAGCACTGTGAAAGACTTGATGAGACATGCCTGTTTTGTAGAGCTTTAGTTTCTGTAAAACATTTAGTCCAGTGACTTGGTAACAGTGGAGACACTGGACAAGCCCTTAGTGCTAGCAGGGATGCCTCTGGGGCTTCTTTCACTGCAGTTAATTTCCAGGACATGGTGCCACTAAATATTAGCATGTCCCCTCGTGTTAATGGCAAATGGCAAGAGGCTCTCATAATTTAGATATTTTTATGGCTATTCTGTGGAAGCTAATTTTGTCTAACAAAACCCCATTAAGTTTTAGCTCTATCCTTTTCCCTTCCTCCAACTCCCAGAACTGGGACTTATATGTTAATTGCAGCCAGTCTATGCTAATTAGGTTCCATTTTCTATTTCTTTAAAGAGACAGATGCCACCAGGTCCTGCTCCAATCATCACCCCTTCCCACCTCCATGGCCAGTTTTTCAGCGGTTAAATCCTACAGTGGATAAAGATTTCACATAAGGAGTGTGCCTTTGAAGTTGGAAGGCAGAAGGGTCAGGCACTTCCATAGTCCTCACAACTTCCTCTGCAGAAGGAATGCTTCCTTCCCACGAAATTCTAAGTGTAGCATTTCTAATTGAGAAACAAATCAAAACACTATTAGATTCCTTAACTACACACAACATTCAACAAAATACCCCTAAGGCCTACCATAACCATTACTTTGAACAAAAGACCCTCAATCCCACAGCTTTCATTTATGCTGTGATAAGTTTAGGTTTGTCACTATACGCTGAATGGAGAGTTACAAGACAAGAACTGCCGACACAAAAGAGCAACTTCTTATATCGGTGCTTATTTCCATCTGTTGAATGATTATCTGCTGGGACCCCAGAAGACATTGGGAGAGAATAAAAGATACATGGGTAAGACAAAGAGCTTACCCATAAAATGTCTCCAGGCTAGTGGGAAGACATATTAGTACTATTTAAAATAAGTTGCCCACTAGGTCTACTGTGAATTCAGTTAATGTACATTATTACATTTGAATCATCACAACTAGATGACATATATACTGACTTGTCATGATACAGAAAAGAAAACTGAAACTTAAAGGAGGCATTAAATACTTGTTATAATCCATGCAAAAGGCCAATGTCAATAGACAGGCAAATATTCTACACCAAATCAAGTGGGAGGACACACAAAATCACATGGAGAAGGTTGTGGGTATGGGAGTCTAGAAGAGAAAGGACATGAGAAATTGAACACGGTCATTTAATCTATAGGCATAGATCAGATCTGGTAGAACTAGGTAGGTTGCAAGACCAGAATGAATAGGATCTAAGGCCTTTCTTTGAACTGTAATGCTAGATGCAAACATCTAACCGTGATAAAGTCACCCAGGGCAAAGGAGTAGTAGGGAGGCACTCTGGGCTTCTGGCCCAGGATTCAAGAGAAGGTACCTGGTTGTGACTTGAAGAAGAGTTTTGATTGACAGGTAGAAAGGATAATTTGGGCATTGCCACTGACAGAAATAACAGCAGAATGGATACAGGACAAGGTTTAACTACAACACATATGTGTAGGACTCTACGGGTGGTTGTGGGTGGTGAGAGGTGAGGCTGGAAAGGTGTTGCAGAGTATTTGATTACACTGTGAACCCCAAGTTTGTAAACTGAAAAATCTGTTTCTAATTATGGATGACTCCATCTTTAATCCTAAAGCTTTCTGTTTACTGTAAACAAATGGTTATGGTGTGGCTCACCTCTAAGCACACACCTTTAATCCAAGAACCTTCTGTTTATTGTAAACAAGCACTTATGGTGTGGCTCAACTCTAAGCACACACCTTTAATCCAAGAGCTCTCTGTACACAGGATTAAATAAAGTTAACCCTAGGTCAAATGGCACAGCAAGAAAACAGTTGCCAGGATTAAATAGAAAGGAGGCACATTGAGCTGAAGAGCATTTTAGACAGTGTAGAGGAGATGGGAGTTCTTCATTTGGGTTTGCTCCTTCAGAAGTTTTTCTTCCTTTAGGTTTGCTTCTTCAGAAAGGTAGGATGAGACAGGCCTGAAGTTCTGATTGTATATGCCATATGAAGAGATCTGGAATCTTCTTTGGGCCAGAGCATCTCAAATATTACAGTCCCCAGAAATTCCCCTGGGAATATTGTCAACATTCAGAATCTGACTCAGCAAGTCTTGGGCAAGGGGCCTGAAATTCTGCATTCCTTAACAAGTTCTTCAGTAATGTAGATGCTATTTTTAATCACAGGAAGTAGCAATGCTCTGAACAAACAGCCTGCTAGCCATACAAGGTCAGGGACTATGCTTTCTGTCTCTTTGTTCCCACACAATGTGTAGACTGGTGGTGTGTGCAGAAGAGGCCCACTCTGAGGGTTGGATGCTTCTCTCCCCTCCTGATCAGCCTCCTTTCCCTCCCCCAAGGCTTCCTCCACTCAGCTGTAACAAACCAAGGCTTTCTAACACCTCCTTGTGGAGACTACCCACAGACCTATGCTCTAAGTGTCTTTTCTCTTTAGAAAGGGGAAAAATTCAAATCACTGGGGGGAAATCCTTCTATTACTGGAGGTCTATGCAGATGCATTAGCGCTTTGGGGAAGCCATCAGAAATTGATTGTGCTTGAAGGGGTTGCTCATCTCCTCTCATTTCCTAATTTGATTTCATGGCTCCGCAATGAAGTTAGAATTAGAGGCACATTAAAGATGGGGAAAGGGGAAAATAAATTCCATCAGCAACCAAATCCTAAAATTCTCAAGGTACTTGTTCTTAGTTTTGCCCAGGGAAGGAACCATTTTACTAGAGTGAAGGTGTCCTCAAGGAGGACCACAGGCTAAGACCTCATGGCTGTTAGAGTCTACTCAGAATGGAAGATGGTCCACTGAGAATTTTCACACTTCTCGGGGATGGATGAAAAGAATTCTGGATGCTCTAGTTGGTTGAGAGCCCATCTTGGGGGTGGGGTGCTGAGTGATCTGTACTGAGATTCATGAACCACAATACCCTACCCCTTCTGCCCATCTTTGAGCTTAAAAGCCTGGGGGTTTAATGCCATGGATTTAAGACTCTAAGGTCAAACATTGGTCAGGTCCCCGCAGTAGACACCATTGTTACCCTGAATCTGTCCCCTTTACACAAAGTCCTGTACCCTGCAGGTGTGTGTGCTGAACACCTGCTAAGGTCTGACTGAGTATCTTATTCTGGCCCTCCAACGTGTTCAGGCCTCAAACTAGGTGGAGCACCAGAGGTGCTTGCCACTTCATATCCTAGAAAGCAGCCCTCAGCCAATGAGTCTGGCAAATGTATCACCCAGCTTCTTCTGCTCCTCAGAGGTCTCTAGCAGCAGGACTGAGCTCCTGTTGCCCTCCATGCTCAGTCACTTACTTGATAGCACTTGGTGTAGATGCTCTTTTCTTTCCTCGTCCTACTTTTCCACCTCATCATCAGCTCTCCTGGACTTGCCTTTCAACTCAATTATTTGCCCTCAAGTGTTTACTGGAGGATGTTCACCTGGGAAAGCCCAAATTAAGAAAGAGCCTGGAAGCATTCTCCACTAAAATGCCACCATTTCAGGCTGCCAAGGGTTCCGGGCTTCAGGAACAGATGGAGTTTTCTGACTGACCATTTTCTGAATGAAGAAAGAAAATCGCTCAGCGTAATCTTCTTGGTGGGAATAGGAGAGAGCATGCTTGGGAAATTCAGAAATGGAACAGCCCAACTGACTGGTGGCCAAAAGTAAAGGTAACGGTTGCAACTCATCTGCCACTGTGCTTCTGCAGGGAACATATTCTATTGTTGGGTTTTTATTGGAGATGGAGAGAGTTTCGAGGGTTACCTAAGCTATGGGCTTTGAACTTTGTCTTGCCTCTTCCAGGATGTGTAGCCTAGAAGCTTTGGTGTCTTTGTGGGTAACTGGAGATCAGAGTAACACTCATGGGACCAAGCTGTTAGGTAGGAGTAGAACTTCTTTGAGCCCTGGATTAAACATTGACTTTGTCCTTGACTTGCTGAGCGACCATGAGTCAGTTACCTAACAATGCTGGGTCTGTCTCTTTTCCAGATGAACTACAATGAATTTGAAGCACATGGAATTACCTAGCTATCACTTTCTGATCTATAGAAATGGCAATTTCATGTGTTGAATGTACGATCTTGTAGGGTTTCTGTGAGCATTTATAGCCATGTATGAGAACCACTTAGTGTGTGGACTGGGACATAGTAGGCATGCAAGTTGTCAATACAGACAGCTGCTATGAATATTATTAACTCATATTTTATGGTTGATGGTTGCATCATAAAACAGCACACTGCCAACCCACCCCCACTTCAGATTTCAACAAACAGTAATGTTCCACCTCCACAAGGATCCTGTTTGCTTACCCACAGACCAACACCAAAAGAAAGTAACAAGCACTGGGCAACCAGATGCTGGGCGAACACCAGGCTCTGCCTAATTCTGAGCTGCCTGAACGACACAATTTTTTGTTTGTTTCTAAATGTCATATTGAAGCCATTGTGAATGAAAGAATGAGAGATGATTTCAGCTTCCATCTTTTGTGATGCTCAGCTTTAAAAAAAATAAAGACAGTCCCGGCAAAATTAACTTTATCATTTTAAGAAACAGCCATGGCAAATACATTCATTATTCTACAACGCCAAGTGCTGCGCACCAGTGCATGCAGCATCTGTCTGTTCTTTAATTCTGCTGTTATTACCTACTGAAAGGGCAGGCTGGAGAGAATTCTAGGCAATCTCCCTCAGCAGAGATTTGCAGGTTTCATGGAGCACTCAAAACTCCCCTAAACGTGCTCCTGAAGCATTTGGCTTGCTAATCTTGTTGACATGACAGAAAAGACAGAAGAAAAAAAATTAGCTAATGGCCTTAATTTTTTTATACCTGACAGCTAACCAATTCATCCTACCCGAAAGAGTTACTCATCTAATTCTCTCCGTTCCTCCCACGCTGCTGTCGCTATCTCTTTCTATCTCTATCTCTCTCATATGTACAAGCACATTTGTATATATGTACCACTCTTTCCAAAACCTGTCAGTAACAGCTCTCTGTCTCTCCCCCCTTTGCATGTGTGTGTGTGTGTGTGTGTGTGTGTGTGTGTGTGCTCATGCATTCACGAGTGTGCACGTAATTAAGCTTTAGTTTATTTCTCAGCCTCTCAGGAAGGTCACAAACTGCAGCTGAAAATGTGCTACTCAGATGGCAAGCAGGGACCTACAAACTGAATGGTCTCATCAAAGTCCTATGACAAATAGGCATAATCGTGAGAATGCATGGTGCAGATCAGTTAAGGTAATCATTGTGAAGAAGATGGAGACACAGTCAGTGGGGCCCCAGTAGTAGATGTGGAGTGGGACTACTGTACTGGGTCTGGTGGTCTGTAGTGGTTGGGGAGGTAATTGTGTTTGTGTTGGTGCCTTAGAGAGCAGGAAGCCCAGGGAAGACAGGTGGGTGTGGGCAAAGCATCAGGCAATGCAAGATCTAGGTTCAGAGTAGAAGCTAGGGTTGAACCTGGTAGAGAGGTGTGGAGAATGTATTGCTGCCTTTTCCTTCCTCTCTGTGTTTTCTGGTGTTGGTATCAACTCTTTGAACTGGAAGCCAGTGCTATATCTATGTACAGGAAAAGTATGAGAGCAGTGGCTGAGGCTGACACAAATGAAATTGAACTACCACTACTGTGTGTGTGTGTGTGTGTGTGTGTGTGTGTGTGTGTGTGTGTGTGTGTGTGTGTGT
>CAJQZJ010000248.1:2742757-2789807 GCA_907164525.1 Lophiomys imhausi | reverse complement strand
TGTGTGTGTGTGTGTGTGTGTGTGTGTGTGTGTGTGTGTGTGTGTGTTAGGGCAGGATAGATTGAAGAAGGCTAAATGGCTGTTCTAGGTTTTAAAAGGCCAGATGTTCTACAGCTTGTATTACAAGATTGATCTCTTAGAATTTTTTTTTTTTCAAATTACTTCTCTCCCAGAGCTGTAGGCTTTGTGTGTAGAAGACAACATTGGGTGGAGTTTAGGGAAAGAATCCAGTAGTTAACTCAGACCCATACTGTCCAACAGACGCCTGGACAGTGCTTTTCTCCAGACTGTTTTTCTCTTCTAAATTTCTTTTGTCCCAGATTACCTGGATGACATATATTTGAAAATAGTCCAAGACTTGTTTACACACCTTGGAAAAACTAGTATTCTCTTCTCATTTCAATTTGCATGACCCATCTTCTCCTCTGTTTCCAATATTGGGGCAGTCTTTAGTCTTTAGTTTTAGTATCTTTAGCTTTAGATGTTTTCACCACAACTCCCAGCCTCAGTTCTTGTTCTTTCATTTGCTGCCTGCTTCTTTTGTCTGTCTTCCTGCTGCTTCTATCTATCTATCTATCTATCTATCTATCTATCTATCTATCTACCTATCTATCTATCTATCTATCTACCTACCTACCTACCTACCTACCTACCTACCTACCTACCTACCTACCTACCTACCTACCTATCTATCTATCTATCTATCTATCTATCTATCTATCTATCTATCTATCTATCTATCTATCTACCTACCTACCTACCTACCTACCTATCTATCTATCTATCTATCTATCTATCTATCTATCTATCTATATATCTATCTATCTATCTATCTATGAGATAAAGCCTCTGTGTAGCTCAGGCAGGCTTGGAACTCCTTATTTTCCCCCCTCAGCCTTACAGATGACGAGGTTACATATTTTTGCCACCATACTTGGTCAGAGCCTTGTACTCCTGTCTCTCCATAGGGCATTTGTTTCTTCACCTGGAATGGTTTGGTTTCCCTGGAGTGGTTGAGGGAAGCAGTCTCCTCTTACCCTGTCTCCACCAAGCTACAAAGCACCAGCCCACCCACCCCCCCAAGGTGAGGGCTTTGCTCTGCTTGTCAGTAACTTGCCTCCCATTCTCCTGTCCATCCTCTAGCCCAGTGGTTCTCAACCTTCCTAATGCTGTGACTTTTTTTTTTAAAGATTTTATTTATTTATTGTGTATACAGTGTTCTGCCTGCATGTATACATTCACTCCAGAAAAGGGCACCAGATCTCATTTTGTAGATGGTTGTGAGCCACCATGCGGTTGCTGGGAATTGAACTCAGGACCTTTAGAAGAACAGCCGGTGTTCTTAACCTCTGAGCCATCTCTCCAGCCCATGCTGTGACTTTTTAATACAGTTTTTTACATTGTGGTGACTCCCCCCAACCATAAAATCATTTTCGCTGCTACTTTATAACCATAACATTGCTACTTTAATGAATTGTAATGTAAACATCTGTGTTTTCCAATGGCCTTAGGTGACCTCTGTGAAAAGGCCACTTGACTCCCATTGGGGATGCTGTAAATGTTGTTTTTATTTCCTCAGATGAGGGCATGAGATGAGAACCATTCCAAGATTTTCTAGCTCTTTCTGAACTCTCTCTGGCTGTTTCAACTCAGCTGTTCTAGCCTAAACTCCTCTCAAAGCTCACTAATTCAGACTGGCTTCTCTTGGCTTCTGACTAAATTGCTCTGCCTGGCCTCAAACTAGTGCTGACAATATATCTTAATCTTCTGGCTCATTCTTATTCTCTGGCTTATTCTATGTTTACCTATGTCTAGCTTGTTCTCTCTGCAACCTTTCTCTATAAAACTGTCCCAGTTAGAAACTCTCAGTACAAACTTCTCTTTTCTCTTTCCTTGCACTGCTCTTAAGTAGCCCCTCTTTCCTGTCCTGTTCTTGTGAGAGTTGGGCATATCCTATCTCTGACTCATTCTGTCAAATCTTTCTCTGATTCATAACTTTGTCTGCCCCTCAATTAGATGTCCTTTTCAAACATTCCTGCTTCCTTCTATAAATTAACCTTACCTTCATTATTTGGGATTAAAGATATGTACTAAGGGCATGTCTACATTCCAGTTGGATCACATAGACCTAGAAGGACTTTGGATGTGATCCCTTGCCAAAGAAGCCATGTTGCTGAATTAAAATTACTCTACGGGTTGCAACCTACAGGTTGAAAAACACTGTCCTAGAGTCAGGCTCATCTTCTTCACTTTATTTCTTGACTCAAGCTTGGGAGTGGGGTGTCCAGAGACCTGTCATAATTAATGACAACTGACTGAGAGGCAGCACCAAAACAACTGTGACAAAAGAAACTAAGGCTAAATGTTAACTATCTCTTAGGCATCTCTCTTTTGGGTCCCAGAAATGCTAAAGTTTCAGGTCACAAAATCCAAACTCCTCAATTCACAAATCATCATTTCTAGTCTAAGGGAGATGCGGAGCCCTGCTGTGGTCTTCCAGGACACGCATTATTCATTGAAACAGTTCTGCCTACCTACTTCCAGGACCCATTCTTTTCCAAACTGCCCAGAGTCCTGGCCAAATCAATGGTGCAGGAGGTTCTAAGGTAGTCTCAAGTCTTAAATCAGTATTCTGTGTTGATGCAGTTGACTGCTGGATCCTAACCTGAAGGAGCAGAAATCAGTTCCAACCTCTGTGGCAGAGACCAGAAGCCATGACACAGCTCTTCAAACATGCGTAGATACAACCTGAGCCAAACACAAGGCTTGGGTGACATTTGTCCTCCCAGGAGAAACTGCTCTTTCCTAAGGCTTGTCCTATTTGAGGATGGGAGGATGGGACTTGGAGGGGTGAAAAGAGGACACTGTGATGAAGATGTACCCTGAAGTAATAAATAAATATTTTAAAATACCATGTTCAAATGTCTCTTGATGTCACAGACATGTTGGGAGGATGCTTGTTTTTGAGAAACATTTGCTAAGAAGCTCTTTTGGACTGCGACATGCCTACTTGAGATGGTGAGTGAGAAGATAGTAGAAAATTGAAGTTGGGACTGAGTAACTGAGGTTCTTCCTAGCATTGCCAGTCTGGCTAGATGTGATTATGTTTTTAAGTGAGTTACCTCTCGTTTTTTAATGTCTCGGGCTCTGCGTTTATAAAATGGAGGCTACAAGGGCAGCTAATCTCATAAGGCTGAGTTGAGGACTAGATGAAACAATCCAGATGGAGGATTTGGCACAAAATATGCACTTGGATTTGTTAGTTGGTACCTGAGATGACATTTTCTTTTCTGTGTATGTGATGTATGTATTAAGTACACTTGTGCATGTGTGTGTGTGTTTGTGTGTGTGTGTGTGTGTTTGTGTGTGTGTGTGTGTGTGTGTGTGTGTGTGCGTGCGCGCACAGGTATGTGGAGGACAGAAGCTGATGGTCATGTGATTTCCTCAATAGCTTTTTACCTTGATTTTTGAGACAAGGCCTCTCCCTGAATCTAAAGCTTACAGACTCATTTAAACTGCCTGTCCAGCAAGCCATAGGGATCCTCCTGACCCTGCTTCTCAGTGCTGGGATTACAGGTGTGTGTGGCTTCCCTCAGGAAAAGCAAAGCTAGCACTTTACCTACTAAACCATTTTTTTGGTCTCTGCAATGACAATTTTCAACCAACTATCACTCTTCCCTCTGTTTGGGAGAGGAACAAGGTCAGACTGGTGGGAAACTTATCATGTTGAGAAATAACTGACTTAGCGTGAATATCTGCTGAGCAAATGGTTTATTTCAGCATTTTATCATATCCAACATCTACTATCTTCCAGTCTCCTTTTGACTTTGATTATTGGAGAAAAAAAGCAGTATGATAGACAAAGTGCTAGTTCCTTAAACATGATCCATTTGGGGAAAAGAAAGGAAAGGAATTAGAATAGAAATGCTACTTTGTCCATCCATTATTCATTTTCTGGTTTCTGTTTGGGGTGCTATCCTTGCTAACTCTTAGTCTTCTAGTTTGGATGATCTACGGTAGTGATGGACTGGAGTTCATGTCTACCAACTCTGATTGTGCTACCTCTTCCCAACTTGATTTTCATTGGCACTATGCTGCCAGTACCCAAAAGCAGTCAAGGTAGAAGTATGTACAGTTCTGAATTTGGCAAACACTGAAAGTGAACATCTACTTTCTTCCAGCCTACAGTTGGTAGTGAAGCATTTGCCAGCACAACCACAAGCTTATACCTCCTTCCCTAAACATGTGGTTTGAGAATGACCAATCAGCATATTATAATTTCCTGCTGTGTTGGTTTGTTTGTTTTTTGCTATACTTGAATATCTGATAGAAGTGACTTTAATAGAAGAAGAAATTATTTTGTCTCATGGGTCATAAGTGTGTCTTGTGATGGGGAAGGCATGGGGATTTCATGGTGGTGGGAGTATGTGGCCAAGGATCCTCACATCTTGGTGAATCAGGAAGCAAGATCAGGTTCTAACCCTTAAAAGCTCACCCCTCGTGGCCTACATTTGTGACCTAGTCACCTAGTCCTCATGTCCAAAATGTTTAAAGACTGCCCGATATATCATCACTAGCTGATAAACAAGTATTCAAACACATAAGCCTGTGAGGGACATTTCCCATTCAAAACCTAAGACTTGACCTTGGTGACTGGTTTAGAAATGAATGTGTATTGAAAGCCAAGCAGTGAGACATAATGTCTGGATATTTTCTGCAAAAAGAAAGAAAATTTCTCCTCACTTGGATTGTAATTAGGTGGCTTCCAGTGTCCAGCTTACATTCCATGTATACATATATGCATATAATTCACCTGAGAAAAGGAAAGAATAAGATATCAACTGCTAGTACCAAGCTAGACAGATCCTTGGCTTAAAAGGAAAATGACCCAATACATTTTCTCTTCTTTTTTTCTCATCAAGCCAGTATGAGTTGGAGTCCTTTTGTGTGAAAAAAAAAAAGAAAAGAAAGAGTCCCACTAACACAGATGTATCAGCTGCTATCTAGTGTTTGGGTTTTTATCAGTTTGTAGTAATGGCTGCAAATTCCTCCTATACCACAGTGATGATATCCTACACAACTCTGCAATGTTATTTTTACAGCTCCATTCTTCAAGAAGTACAGCTTGTTTTCCTCTCCCTTGAGTCTTAGCTGACCTTATCATTTGAGTTTTCTCAATAAGATGTAGTAGAAGTGATGCTATACAACTTCAGAGTCTAGATCTCTAGTTTTCTGGAGGTTTTCAAACCACTCTCAGAAACCCCAGACCACAGTCCCCAGAAGCCATCATCAGTGTGAGAAGGACCATAGGTAAAAATATTTTCAGCAGTTCTTGGCATTTCTTCTGAAACAAAACTTCCCATCGGCCCTTCAAAGTTGAATGGTTGCATGAGGGAGTCTACATAAGATTAAGAGAAAACAAGCTTACAGCTAGTCATTAAAATCTGGAGCAAAGAGGAGCTGTTGAGTGAAATCATTCAGCAATGGATTAGTTGCTACACAGCAAAAAAAAAAAAAAAAAAGAAAAGAAAAGAAAAGAAAGAAAAGTATGAGGGCTGGAGAGATGGCTCAGAGGTTAAGAACACTGGCTGTTCTTCCAAAGGTCCCGAGTTCAATCCCCAGCAACCACATGGTGGCTCACAACCATCTACATTGAGATCTGGTGCCCTCTTCTGGAGTGAATGTGTACATGCCAGCAGAACACTGTATACACAATAAATAAATAATCTTAAAAAAAAAAGAAAAGTATGTGTTTCTCTTTAGCATCCAAACTTTCTAGTTTTATAAGGAGATCAAAGTCTTACATAGGGTAAGAGAGTTGGGGTTTTGAAAGCTAAAGGGTTGGGATAGAATCCAGGTTCCTCTACTTAATATCTTTGGGAAATTTCTTTAATGTTTTTATGCCTCCATTTCCTAAGGTTTGGATATAGTCTGCACTGCTCCTCAAGGTTTTACTTGTTGAAATTCAATCCCCAAAGTTACAAATTGATGCTCTTAAAAGGGCAGAAGGATCATTTAGAATGCTGGTCATTGATGGGGCTTTGGGAAGTGGTTATGTTTAGATGAGTTCATTAGGGTGATTGAATCCTGATGACTTTGTAAAGAAGAAAAGAGCCCACATGTGTGAACACATGAATAATCCCCATATCACACCATTTAATGTGTTGGGCCTCCTTGGGGCTGTCTTGGAAAGAAGACTATCATGTCCTGATTAATGAGATAAAATAAACCTTTCTCAAAAATTAAACTATCCTGCCCGAGGGACTTCTTTGTAGAGATGAAACATAGACTCATGTACTCCACTATGGAGTGAACTGTAACTCCTGACCAATTCTTATGTTAAAGCCCTATCTAACCTCAAGACCTAGCCATACCACTCTTGGGCATACATCCAGAAAATTCCTTACCAAACCACAAGGACATCTCCTAAACTATGTGCATAGCAGCTTTATTTGTAATAATTAGAAACTGGAAACAACCCAGATGTCCCTCAACCTAAGAATAAATAAAAAAATTGGTAAATTTACAAAATGGAATACCACCCAGCTATTAGAAACAAGGAAATCATGCAATTTGCTGCCAAATGGATGGAACTAGAAAAGCTCATCCTGAGTGAGCTAACGCAAACCCAGAAAAATGCAAATGGCATGTATTTATTTATAACTGGATTTTAGCCATATAGTACAGGATAAGTATCCTTCAACCAACAGACCAAAAGGAACAGGAACATGGACTTTATTACCTGTTAGTGGTACATTTTGCCCTAGTGGAGCTGCCATGTAGGCCCCAAGTGCAAGAGTGCTCTTAACCCTTATATGACTGATGAACTGAGGGGGGCCGATATGTGGGGACACCCCACACCGGAGAAGTAGGATAGGTGGGAGAAGGGGTCGAGGGTGGGAGGGTGGGACCGAGAAAGGTGGAGGGAGGGGGCTGTGATAGAGATGGAACTTGAAGTAATAAATAAACGTAATTTTTTAAAAAGCCCTATCTAACCCCCAATCTGATAATATGTGGAGTAGAGCCTTTGGGAAGTGTGC
The DNA here is from genome assembly GCA_907164525.1 of Lophiomys imhausi. NCBI lineage: Eukaryota > Metazoa > Chordata > Mammalia > Rodentia > Muridae > Lophiomys > Lophiomys imhausi. The sequence continues at coordinate 2,782,767 of CAJQZJ010000248.1, read as the reverse complement.
TGGTTTGAAAGGAAATGGATCCCCTAGACTCATAGGGAGTGGCACTATTAGGAGGTATGGCCTTGTTGGAGTAGGTGTGGCCATGTTGGAGAAACTGTGTTACTGGGGGTGGGCTTTGAGGTCTCAGATGCTCAAGCCAGGCCCAGTGTGACATTCTCTTACTGCTGCCTGCCAAACTAGATATAGAACTCTTAGCTCCTTCTCCATACTTTGACCATGACAATAATGAACTGTAAGTCAGCCCCAATTAAATGTTTTCCTTTATAAGAGTTGCCATGTTCTTGGTATCTCTCCACAGCAATGGAAACCCTAACTAAGACAGGAGGTCATTAGGTTTAAACAAGATTATAAGGTTGAAAAAGTCATGATAAGGGTTAGTATCCTTTTCCCACTCCCTGTTCCCTCTCTACCTTACCTTCTCCTATGAGGCCACCTTGGGAAGACAACTATTTACAAATCACGAAGTGGTGCACACATTTAATCCCAGCACTAGGGAGGCAGAGGGAGGTGGATCTCTGTGAGTTCAAGGCCAGCCTGGTCTACAAAAAGAGGTCCTGGACAGCCAGGGGCTGTTACACAGAGAAACTCTGTCTTGAAAAACCAAAAAAATCAAAAAACAAAAAAGCAAAAACAAAACCAAATCAGGATGTGAGCTCTCCCCAGAAAGTCACTATGATGGCATTCTGATTTGAGGTTTTTAACCTCCAAACAGTAATGAATTCTGTTAAGTCATTTGACTTATTATATTTTATTATTATAGGCTGAGCAAATTAACTCAGATTTTGTTAACAGAAGTAGGGTGTTTCTGTAATAAATAACTGAACATGTCAAAGCACCTTCACACATTAGCAATAGGTAGAGGTTGGACGGTTGCTGATGTTCTTGCTAGGAAATTAGATGTTAAGGGAATTCTGGTGAAGTCTCAAATGGGAAAAGGCAAAGATGATTGGAGTTTGGAGAAAAGGGAGTCCTTGCTACTGAATAACAAATAACTGAATTTCACTTAGTGTCATGTGGGAAGTAGAATTACAAGGAACAGAATGGAATGTTTAGCTGAGGAGACCTCAGACCAAAATGTTTAAAGAGCAGCTTAGTCCCTTCTGACTATGTGTAGCACTTTCTTCTATTGCTTAATGACTGGGATACATTCTCAGAAATGTGTGATTTGATGCTGTCATTGTTTCCAAAATCATAAGTGGTACTTACATAAACCTAGATGGTAGAGACCTGGTATCCAGTATATCTCCTTGAGGCAGTCAAGAGATCTAGTGGATACAAGACATATGAGGTTACTGTTGGCATTAAATGTCATAGAGTTTCACAGTGAACTATGTTTAGAAGGTATAAAAGGAACAAAGGTATAGTCTAAAATGACCATTAAAAGCATAGTGTAATAAACACACAAACAAGTGCAATATTTATTATAACTATCATTTCAAGTGGACTGCTATCTCGTATTCTTTTATGTGACTGGAAGCTCATTAGGTTTTTTTTTTCCACCAGCATTACCACCAACACACCAATGGCTTGCTGTACTACACTGTCACTAGCAGAAAAGAAAAATTTCAGCTCCATTGTAACTTTAGGTGATCTATCATCAACTGAAGCATTGCTGTGCAGTTGATGACTATAAAGTATGGAGGCTGAGAAATGAACTGAAGAAATAGATGTTAAGAGCAACCAGTTCCTGAAGATTTGGAAATTTCTAAGCCTATTTATATCATCCCCCCCCACACACACAATGAGAGAACTTGTTGTGAAGAGAACATAAGAGGTATGGGTGAACAAAGGCTTGATAAAGGGATTGTGAGTTCAATTTGTGGAGTTAATCACCCATCTTCAAGGAAGCCAGGGGTATGCATGGGGTTGTTCTAGCATTTGCACTACCAGTGTGAACAGGGGCAGAAGACAAAATGCAGGGAGGCAGTTAGGCTCTCTTCAGTTTATAGGATAGGATGATACAACTATTTGACTATGAATGTGTCTTTAAGACAAAGGAAGAATGATCCTGAAGGTGACTGAGAGATCTTCAAAGATGGTGTTCTTAATAGGTTCAGAGTGCTCAGGCCTGGCAGGAAATCTGCCACTGGCTCAGCTTCAAAGGGCAAGACCACTGCCTAGCAGAGCTGTGCAGTCAAGCTCTGGCAGAGAATCACGTGGGCCGCAACATCTTGCTTAGCTCTGAGGGTAGTAATGCCACTTCATCAGACTTGGAGATCAGCAATGAATGAGAGAAGATTATTTCTGGACCCTAAATTCTAATGGAATTTGCCTTGCTAACTTTTGGACTTGCTTGGAACCTGTCACTCCTTCCTTCTCTACCCTCCCCCAATCCCTTCCCCTTTAAAGAAGAGCCTGAGTGTATAAAACTGCAAGAAATAAATTGCTGCAGTTTAAGCCACTCAGTCTATGGTATTTTGTTATGGCAGCCTGACAGACTACTATACCATCTGGCAAATGTATATTAATGAATACTAATGTACTTACCTCATAGGCTTGACACAAGCATAGACAGTAAACAGCTTCTTATATGCCCAATACCTATCACACAGGAACAGCCAATAAACAGTTGCTCTTAAAGTTACCAGCATTGATGCTCATGCTATATGAAAAACATATAAATTATTGAACAATGATTTTATCTATAGGAATTGTCCCAGGCTGAGCCAAACTTATGGTTATGGCAAGACCCAAACTTGCTTTATCATATTTCCAAGGGATAGAGAGAGAGAGAGACAGACAGCAATCTAATGTCATTTGAGATCAAAGAGACCCTTGGAAAGAACTCACCATAAGAACGAAAAGTAGTATACTAGTAGCTTGTATTTACTGAGTGTTTACTATGCACTGGACATAGTAGCAGAGGCATTATGTGGGATATTCAAGTTTGGCTTCATGAGGATCCAGTGAAGTAATGTCTATCAATATTTTCATTTTACATGTGAGAGAACCAACACAGAGTTGCATGACTGACTATAGTCACCCTGCTAGTGGGGGTGGAGCCAAAGATTTCACTCAGCCCCACTTCATTAAATCTTTATTTTTAAGCTCTTATCCCACAACCTTAGTTCTAAAACAACCAAACAGAGCTGACCAACACCACTAGCATTCACTAAGATGACAGTGAGTCTAAGTTGGTGCTAAGGGAAAGGAAGGTATAAAAGAGCAAAAGAATTCTCTACCATTTGTGGAACACAGAATGTGACAGGGAAAAGCTGGCAGCCCTGATACCAACCTATTGATGGACCACAAGAGGTGCTTCTCATGCCCCAACACCAGCTGTCCAGTGTGGTATTTCACCACGGATCAGACATCAGTGATTATCTACAGCCGCGAAGCATCTCTGGCAGAGTTGGGCGGTGGTGGCAGTGCCTTTGGCAGGCACCGGAGGTGAAAAGGCCACCTGGCTTAAGCAGGGATGAGAAACTCTATCATAGCAGCTGCATGGGAGGGATGGAGTTGACATCGCAGGCTGCTAAGAGTAAGAGCCTGCTGAACATGGTGGGAATGCTCAGAACCATTTGGGAGGAATCCGAGGGGCTCCTGATCCATGCAGTGCATATGGGAGTACAGCCAGAGACACTCTGTTTTTCATGGCTGTGGCTGTGATGCTATTATTACTCAGAAGATACAGTATGAAGAGTGGATCAAAAGCGAACATGAAGCCAGGTGTTGGTCAAGAGAGAAGCTACAGAAATGTCTTTATTGCCAGAAACATCTTCCCCTTCCATGACTCTTGAAACTTCAGTTATGCAATCTACTCTTCTGGGTTAAGATAATACCTTTGGAGAGTCTCTGATTGCAGGAAAATACAATAGCTTCACCCATTATTATCATAACTCTTGCTATTAACAACAGTAACCAACTTTGACATAGTGTTCATGGTTACCTGGATGTTTCCAATATACAATATTCCTGGCAGTTGGATATGGCCATAGCCCAGTGACAGAACTGGCAGAATGCTTGAAGAGCATGCATAAGCCATGAGTTCCATCCCCAGCATGACAAAAAGAAATAAAGTAAAAGCCTCTCATCAGTCCCTCATAACAGTATTAGCCTATCATACCAAATATGTGGACACAGCCTTAGAACAAAGAATCTGCTTAAGATCCCACTAAAGTAGGCAGGATGAATTCTATTCACCTCTGTGATCACTCGTCTTGCCTGCCAACTTGATACACCTGGGTAGAAGGACCATCAACTGAAGGATTGCCTGCATCAGATTGGTCTGTGGACATGTCTGTGATAAAATTTTTTTTTATCATTAATTGATAGAGGAGGCCCTGGCCCACTGCTAGTGGTATCATCCCTATGAAGGTGAGCCTAGGCTGTATAGGAAAGGTAAGTGAATGTAAGCCCGGGAACAAGCCATGGCTTCTGCTTCAGTTCCTGCTTCCAGGTTCCTGCCTTGGCTTCCATTTATGATGGTCTACAACTTGTAAGTGAAAATATGTCCTTTCCTCCCTAAGTTGCTTTTGGTCATGGTGTTTAGCATAGCAACAGAAAACAAACTGGAGCAAGTTCCTTCTCCCATTCCTATCTCCTCCAGGATGGCTTGGGAGTACCTCAGCACATACAGATTTGTGATTCTTCAAGAGAGGCATATGACAAAATCAAAGTGTCATAAGTCCTTTGCACTTTTCCCACTGAGAGGTAGATCTAATTCTCTCCTTTTAAATCCAGGTTGCCTGTTGTTACTCACCTCAAATCAAGACAGTATAGTTGAAGTGACACCATGTGGTATCTAAGACTAGGTTAAAAGTCTTGTAGATGCTGCTCTGACTTGTATCTCCCTATCCTTCTCCTCATTCCCACTTTTCCTCTCCTTGTCTCTTAATGTGACACTGTAAATACCTCCCAAACTCTACAAGAAACCACTTACCCTATATGCCAGTGTTTCCCAAATGTTCTTTCGCATGCAAGTCTTCTGGGGCCCTTGTTAGTCTGAGCCTCTCATTCTGTCTCCGCAGGAAGGAGGGGAAGAGCTGGAGTGTCTGGTCCACTAACTGTTCCCAGATAACACTGCTACCACTGCAGCCTGAGGAATGATGTGGTGGCTTGAATAAGAATGCATCCCTCCATAGGCTCATATGTTTGAATGCTTAGTCACCAAGGAGTGGAACACTTTGAAAGGATTAGAAGGATTAGGAGGTGGGGACTTGTTGGAGTAAGTGTATCACAGGGTGTGGGCTTCCAGGTTTCAAAGACCCATGCCAGGCTCTCTCTCTCTCTCTCTCTTCTCCCCCTCCCTCCCTGTCCCCCTCTCTGTTGCCTGCAGACCAGGATATAGAACTATCAGCTATGTCTCCAGCACCATGCCTGCCTGCATGCCACTCTGCTTCCTGCCATGGTGATAATGGACTAAATCTCTAAAACTGTGAGCCAGCCCCAATTAATCAATTAATGCTTTCTTTTATAAGAGTTGCCTTGGTCATGGTGTTACTTCACAGTAATAGAAAAGTGACTAATACAATTGTGATACCTTATTCCCCCGTCCTCACAACTACAATAAGGAAGGAGTTCAGGTGTATAGTAAGTAGCCTCAAAGGCCCATAACATTATGGTGCCCATTTGCTGAAGTACATATTTTGTCACCAGGATCTCACTCTGGTCTCCCCTTTACCACTTGGTCCTTGAGTTCTCAATTGAGTAAATTCAGACAAGACATAGAGAGCACAGTAAAGAAGATAGACAGAATTCATTACAGTGGGTTGCCCTCAGGGATGAGAATTCATTAAAGTGGGATATGCTCAGGAATGAGATTGGACTATGACCAAAGAGACCACTGTATAAGTCACACTCTTGCTGAGTGAGAATGAACAATGGCTAGAGAGACCATCATGTCAACCTGCATGCTGAGGTAGACTTTATAATATTTATTAAAGTTTCTTGAAGAGACAGATTTCCTGAAGGACAATTTCATGTCCAGATGATTGACAGTCTTCAAGGAAGGGAGAATACTATGTTTTTGTTCTTTACTGGATACCCACGTTACTACCCAGGGCCAGACATCCAACTCAGATTCTTGTTTTTTTTTTTTCCCCCTTTCCCCCAAATAATCTAACAGAGGGCATTCAAAAGTCATTAAACTGAGAAAAAAATTAAAATCTATGAAACAGCTATGTATTTGCAGATGGAAATAGCCTCCCTTTGATGACCTCTACTACCTCTATCCTTCCCCCTTTCATGTGGCATTTTAAATATTCAGGAGGGACAGCTATGATGCCTCTTCCCACCCATTCCTCTTAACATAGTATTTTAAATTCAAAGGAGGGGCAATTGTGATAAATTTAGTTTGTTAACAGGGATAAAGGAAGTATGAGGTCCAAAGCTGATTATGTATGTGGGGTCCATCTATACTGGCTTTCAAGTCTGCTAAATGTTAATGAGATAACTAACACTTTAAATTATACTTACTTTGAGGCTAATACATAGAGGTCATTTAGCTTCCATAGGAATGTGATTTCAAAGAAAGTCTCTGGAAACATTTCACTTTGCAGAGACTTAAAGACTCATCAAAAATGCATCCATCAGAAATATCAGGGCTCTCGAAGAACTCATTGGCTCAGGTGACAATTTCCTGAACAGAACACCAATAGATCAGCCGCTAAGACCAACAATCAATAAATGGAAACTTATGAAACTGAAAAGCTTCTGTAAGGCAAAGGACACTGTCAGTAGAACAAAATGGCAGCCTACTGATCTTCACCAACCCCACATTCGAAAGAGGGCTAGTATACAAAATATACAAAGAACTCAAGAAATTAAACACCGAGAAACCAAATAATCCAATGGAAAAATGGGGTATGGAATTAAATCAAGAATTCACAAAAGAGGAATCTCTAATGGCTGAGAGGCACCTGGAGAAATACTCAACATCTTTAGTTATCAGGGAAATGCAGCTCAAAATGACTCTGAGATTCCATCTCATGCTTGTCAGAATGAATAAGATAAAAAACTCAAATGACAGCACATGCTGTTGAGGATGTGGAGAAAGGGGAACACTTCCACATTGCTGGTGGGAGTGCAAACTTTTGTAACCACTATGGAAATCAGTCTGGTGATAACTTAGAAAACTGGGAATAGCTCTATCTCAAGACCCAGCCATACCACTCCTGGGTATATATCCAAAAGTTTCCTCACCAATCCACAAGGACATCTCCTCAACTATGTTCATAGCAGCTTTATTTGTAATAGCTAGAAACTGGAAACAACCCAGATGTCCCTCAACTAACAAATGTATAAAAAAAAAAATGTGGCACATCTACACAATGGAATACTACTCAGCTATCAGAAACAAGGAAATCACACAATTTGCAATCAAATGGATGGAACTAGAAAAGTTCATCCTGAGTGAGGTAACCCAGACCCAGAAAGATACACATGGAATGTATTCACTTATAACTGGATGTTAGCCATATAGTACAGGATAACTGTCCTACAACCCACAGACTGAAAGGAATAGGAACCTAGCAAAAACTATCCTATGAGAAAATCCACCCAGCAATGGATCAAAACAGATGCTGAGACACACAGCCAAACATTAGCTGGAGATCTGGGAGTCCTATATAAGGGAGGGAGGAGGAATAGAGAGACCCACAGGGGACAAGAACAACACATGAAGATCAACAGAACCAACCAACCTAGTCCACTAGAGGCTTACAGAGACTGAAACACTAATCAAAAAAAAAAAAAAGAAAAAAGCTTAGACTAGACCTCTTTCTCCTATGCATATATAGATGACAGGCAACTGGGTCTTCATAGAGATCCTTTAGCAAGTGGGAGGGGGCTGTCTCAATCATGGATTCTGTTGCCTGTTAGCGGGACACCTTACTCTAGCTGGGTTTCCCCAGAACAAGAAGAAGCTCTTAGCCATCATGTGACCGATGAACTGAGGGGGGGTGGATATGGGGGAGTCCCCCTCACCCAAGGAGAAGGATAAGAGAGAGGGGGGGAAGAGGGTGGGAGAGTGGTGCCAGGAGGAGAGGAGGGAGAGGGCTGTGATCGGGATCTATCTTGAATAAATAAATGAATGTTGAAAACAAAAGAAATATCAGGACTCTATAGCTCTCCAACTGTTCTCATCTCTTCCATTCATCAAAATTCTGAGGAAGCAAAAATAGTTTTGAAAGTATTTACTCATTCATTCAACATATACTTACTGAATACCTTCTCGTTGCTAGGCCCATGCTAGGTGATGGATTAGGAGCATTATGGGAAACCTATTTCTTCCATGACTGACATGTCATTGGCCATCAGGAAGCAAAGATTGATGTGGTGACCTACAGAATATCTTTGCCTCAAAATCACAGCAATTACATAAGAAAAATAACAACAATAATAAATAGTAATAAGATAATAATGATATTAGTAATAAAGTAAGAGTAATGTGGCTGCTAATATTTCCTTATAGAAAAAGATTCTAACTGCCACCCTGTCTTAGTTAGGGTTTCTATTAATGTGAAGAGACACTATGACAACGGCAACTCTTGTAAAGGAAAGCATTTAATTGGGGCTGGCTTACAGGTGCAGAGATTTAGTCATTATCATCATGACAGGAGGCATGGCATCATGCAGGCAGACATAATGCTGGAAAAGGAGCTGAGAGTTCTACATCTGGATCTGTAGGAACCATGAAGAGTGAGAAAGACACTGGCCTGGCTTGAGCATTTGAAAACTCAAAGCCCATCTCCAGTGATCCAGTTCCTCTAACAAAGCCACACTGTAGAAATAATTAATTATATTGTTTAACCAGTATTTATATTATATTCAATTGATTGGTGGCTGTTAATCCTTAAGCCACCATTATAAATGAGTACACAGACACCACATGGATTTTAACATGCCTTGGCCTGAACTGAGCAATCTTGGCTCATCTAAGCTAGCTCTTAATTTTATTTTTTCAATTATGACCCCATATATACATATATCCCCTTGGACTGGTATTCTCCAAGCTATGCTGATGTTCCAGGTCATGTGGAATGCGGTTCTTTTTTCTAACCCATGGTGTGTGTCTTCCTTCTTCCTACACCTGGCTGGAATGAATTAATCCTCTGTCTTAAAGCACAGGCTTCCTGTTCTAATCTCAGGAAGTCCCACCTTTCTCTCTCTTTGCCCAATCTCAGGACTCAGCATTTTATTTAACCAGTCAGAGACAATGTAAGTAACAAACAGCAAGCAGGACCAATTAGTTAACATTTAGAATGCTTAACACACCCCATCATTTCCCTCCTTTTGTCTAACAAAAAGGCTAATTTTTTAAGTCATATAGTAAAAACAATAAGAACAAATATGAAACAACCAAAACCATATGTAAAAGTTACACACATAATGTTTAGCCTACTTGTATCAGGCAATCTCAAAGAAGAAAAAAATCATCTTTCTCTCTTGGTGTATCTAAAGTTCTAAATCTAAATAATTTCTATCATACCCTATATTTATAAACATAAAGACTTTATTTAAACTTCAAAATATCCTTTTAAATCCTAAACAGCTCAAGTTCAATTGAAATTTTATAACTATTAGGCCTTCAACCCCATCAAAGAAATAAGAAGAGATAAATTTATTATTTGAGTGAGTTGGAAGCATAGGAGAGCAGCTTCCAAAAAGAAATATGACAGTTTGTTGCCCAGACAGTCCCAAATATCTCTCAATATCATTGCAGCAGCATCTTCAGCCTTCTGGCCAAGCATTTTTCACAGACTAAATTGTGCAGCAGGAAATAAGAAGGATTTTCCCACTCTGTCTCTGCAGAATCAGGGCATTGACTTACCTGCATTTAAGCTCTGGTCCATCTTTGGACTGTATAGTCTGTTGAGAGACCAGGGGCATTTTTGTCCAGTAGGAATTATCTCCTGATGGGGGATTTCTTTTTGATGCTCATTGTCTTCTTCCAAGTCAAATGGGAGTTGTCAGGAGCTGACTGTCTTAAGTCAAACAATTTTTACAATAATAAAAACATCTTTAAATGCCATTTTCTGTATGCCTCTGAGGGTTTTGGAGACATCTATCAATTTATTTATAAATCTATCTATCATCTATCTTCTATCTATCTATGAACAAACTGTATATTTTTAACCATTTACTATCTGTTTAGCCTATTAAGTCTAATTTGTGATAAATTAAGACTAGTATTTGACATGACCGGAAACTCAACTGGTCAGTCAACTTGTATTATCCAGACTCCTAAATAGATTGCAATAGCAATCCATAAAAGGATCGGAAGTAAACCTGTACTTTCAAATGATTTGTATAGGCACAATACCTTATATAAGTTGAAATATACATAATATGTGTCTAAATATAAAATTCTATACCAATGAATCAAAATTTAACCTTATTTTTGTATCAATATACAAAATTCTATACCAATGTCTCAAAAGATAACCTTATTTGAGAATAACAATAGTTTTTAATTTCCGAGAAGATTCAATAATCTATCCTTATATAATTTCTATATTATATACATATATTCCCCCTCTTTTTCTTTTCAAGTCTTTCCCCCTATATAAGAGAGAAAGAAGGATAGAGAAAAGAAAAAGAGATCTCCAAGTCTAACTTTCTATACCTTGCTTAAAAAGACCATATAACAATTTGTAACTATTCCCCCTAAATGACATCTATAACCCATCAAATAACCAAAGAATCATTCACCCCACTTTTGGGGAATGGGAAGTTGCTCTCTTAAAACGGTTTCCTGCTGAATTGGGATGCAGAAAACCTGTTTTGGGCTCAAATAAAATGAAAAAAAAAAGCTTAATCAATTTGATAGTAACATTTGTTGTCCAGTCTCTATGTGCTCAGCAATTTGAATGTCCTGAGCAATTTGTAGTTTGAAGCTGGACTTTGGGTAGGAAAATTCAAGGCTTTATTGAAGTCCTGGTTGGAACAGTCTTTGAGGATGGGCCATCTCAGCAAGCTGTTTGAAGTTGTTCTGGATGCAGATTTTTGAGGAAACAACTATTGAGGTTGGATCATTTGGGTTACTTGTCTTGTCTTCTTTGGACTCTGGTCCTGTTGTTCTGAAAATATATAATTTCTCACAAGTAATATATAGTTCTGCACTTACCAAAATGCCTTGGATGTGCAGGATACACAAATCAATTAAGGAATATTTTCTGTTCTTTGTTTGAACAGAAGAAAGACATTTGTAAGTCTCCATTTATGCCATATGAAAGGATGGCGTGTAATAGTATTACATATATATGCTATATATAATCTATTTTAAATTGAAAATACAGCATAAGACTGCATGGGGTTTAAATATTCTCCTCTACAGTTGAAATAAATTTATTAATTGATTAAAACAGGTTTATTCTGTGTTGTTATGGATTTTTGGAAGATTAAGTTGGCCTCAAACTCAAAAGGAACCTATCTGTCTCTGTCTTTGTCTCCCATGTTTTGGGATCAAAGGTATGCATTTATATATTTTTTCTTTCCTTTTCTCCTTTCTCTGGAGATTTAATTTTTATGTGATATATCTATCCTTATTGAGACAGGGTTTCTCTTTGTAGCTTGGACTGTCTTGATTTGCTCTGTAGAGCTCTGTAGATTAGATTGGCCTTGAACACACAAGGACCCTGTTTTATCCTTGTCTCCCAAGTTTTGAGATCAAGGTATGAATTTAAATAATTGAATTACCCTTATTAAACAATAACATTAATTAAACCATTTTGTATTAGTTTGAGTTCCAATTCTCCCATGGATACTCTATTCTTAAGGAGATTGGTGTAGAATAGCATGATGTGCTATTTTATGTTAGCTTTTCTTAACTGTTGGCTGTGGGAGGCATGCAGTTTGTATGTTCTACCCCAGCCTAACTCTGTGTGCTTACATTTATTAACAGTCTCTCTCTCTCTCTCTCTCTCTCTCTCTCTCTCTCTCTCTCTCTCTCTTTGAGACAGGATTTCTCTGTTCATCCTTGTCCTGGACTCACTCTGTAGACCAGGCAATCTTAAACTCACAGAGATCCACCTGCCTCTGCCTCCAAAGTGCTGGGATTAAAGGCGTGCACCACTGCACACAGCGATTAACATATCTCTTTTAGGGGCAAAATGCCTCTTGAAAACAGTTCTCCAGTGGGAGTCCCACACCTAAGGAGACCTGCTTGTGACCCCTTTCTCTTTACGTAAATTTAAAATTATGTGTATTTATCCATTAGATCAGTAAGGACATTACTAAACTTAACATCAAGGAAAAATTTGTCATTTTTGAATTCTAGACTGTCTTTAGTAAGCAGCCTTATCTTCTCAGCAGGGTTTCCACCCTGCCTTCATTGTTTAAACCAGGCTGGTCTAGAATTCAGAGATCTGCCTGTTTCTTCCTCTAGTGTGATGGGATTAGGGGCATGTGCCAATACCACCCTGCTCAAGTATTTCACTTAAATCCCAGATATCAGTATCTCTGTAACCCAAAGAACAACTTTGAACTGTAGTGACAATTTGAAATCTGCCCAAAATCTTCAAAACTCTCTTATGTTTTAGCAATTCCAAACCTGAAAAATATCCTTTCTACCTCCTGATATAGGAAAATCAAAGACAGCTAAACAAAAATCAAGCAAAGAAACAATATTCCAAAAGCCTTGGCATGTCTAACCCTGCCATCCCATGCTGCAATTAAAGCTCTGTTCATTATTCCTTGAAATCTAGTTGTGACTATTTCATTTGTGGACCATTCCCAGAAAGCCCTGACAAGCACCTCATAGCCAGTGAGCTCTTAGCTCCAGCTGTCATCAATTTTATATTGTCTATCAGGAAGGGCCTCCTTTCCTCCATTATCATTGTTGGCAATTTAGCATTCCATCTGTAAATTCTTTCCTTTAAGACTATCCAGGTCTGAGCTTTCTCAAAAAAGATATACAGAACCACAATTGTCAGGATAAAAATCATTTACATGCTAAGAGGAACAAACTCAATTAGAATCCAAAAGTATTGAGGCATTATGAATTCCTCCATTTTTAATCTAGGTGGTTAGTTCAGCTCTCAAGCTCTGTTTAGAAGGCTGCCAGTTTTTTTAGTATGTAAGGAGAGCTAACCTTTCTGCCTTTGCTGCAAAGCAGTAGCTTTTGTTAAGGGAGCTGCTCCTTTGAAATGTGTTTGGGTTCGGCTCCCACTTTTTGGCTAGGAAACCACCTTTTACCCGGGTCTTCTCACATTGTAAGCATGGATTCTAATTGCTGTAGTTGGGGGCCATATCTAGAAAAATATGGCTAAATTGCATTGGGCACTATTTGTAGAAATAATCAATTAAATTGTTTAACCAGTAATTACATTATATTTAGTTGATTGGTGGCTATTAATCCTTAAGCCACCATTATAAATGAGTACACAGACACCACGTGGATTTTAACATGCCTTGGCCTGAACTGAGCAATCTTGGCTCATCTAAGCTAGCTCTTAATTCTATTTCTCAAATATGACCCCATATATACATACGTCCCCTTGGACTGGTATTCTCCAGGCTATGCCGATGTTCTAGGTCATGGGGAATGAGGTTCTTTTTTCCAACCCATGGTTTGTGTTCTCTTTATTCCTGCTCCTGGATGGAATGAATGAATAATCCTCTGTCTAAAGCACAGGCTTCCTGTTCTAATCTCAGGAAGTCCCACCTTTCTCTGTCTTTGCCCAATCTTAGGCCTCAGTATTTTATTTAACCAATCAGAGAAAATGTAAGTAACAAACAGCAAGCAGGACCAATTAATTAACATTTAGAATGCTTAACACCACCCTATCACCACACCTACTCCAACACAGCCAAACCTCCTAATAGTGCCACTCCCTGGTGATGAAGCATTTAAATCTATATGCCTATGGGATCCATTTATATTTGAATTACCACACAGCCACTCTTGTCTTTTAGCTGAACATGATCTTGGGAGGTCAATTTGCATAAGTAGAAGATTGACTCTGGGTAGGATTGTACTGGTGCAGTTTTCTTGTGTCTTCACCTATGCTGGCCGTCCAACTATTCTGTGATGCATTTGATTTTTGAGTCACCCATGTTCCTCTAAGTGGCCCCTCATGCTTCTATAAATGATCCTCAAAATTCATTGGTTCACCATGCTGGACTTGTATGGGACCTTTTCTAAGGTGTCTGATCTGAGGTGAATAGATATTTGTTTACATCTTTCCATAAATATTCACACAGCAAGGGGAAAAGAGAATTAGCACAAGTATCATGAAACCATAGAACTTACAGTCTAGGGAAGTTGGTTCTTCCAATACTCCTATTCACTAGGTTGACATGACAGAGAATGAATACTAAGAGTAGGTACCAAGAAAATTAAACCAAGTTTAAAAGTCAGAGTTGGCTTTGCTGGAGAAGGATAGTTCATACCATGTTCTGAAAGATGCAGAGGGTAGGTATATTCAATGCATGGGTGAGAGTCAGAGAAATGCTATTAACTGGAACTATTTAATGGCCTTGCTGGACCCCAAATTTCTTCTTCCTGTGTGTGGAAATGACATATCATCTAAATTGTGGTTCTAGCCTTTTCTGATTCCTATAGCCAGCCAGATGTCTACCTGGAGATAGCCATTCTAGCCTAGTTTCCAAGTCTGTGTTCTTCTGCTATCCATCAAAGTGCCTTATGAAGCCAAGCGATAGGATAAGTGTTTTCTAGGTACAGTAATGGCTATGGGTTGAATTGTACCTTCCGCCCCCCAAAAAATCTGTTAAAGTCCTCAACCCTGAATACCTATAAATCAAATCTTATTTGGAAATATAGGTTTGCAAATGAGTGAGTTAATATGAATTCATTGAGGTGGGCCTCAATCCAATATGAATATGAACCATATTAAAAGGGGGAATTTTTGGATACAGCCACTCAAGGCACCTGTTGTATAAAGATACTGACACACAAATACATTGGAAAGACAGTCACTTGAATATACAAGCAGAGATTGAGAGGATCCTTTCCTAGAGACTTCAGAGACTAACAGAATCTACGATTTTGTTAATATTTTGGCCTCTGCCTTTGAATGTCCAGAACTGTGACACAAATTTCCATTGTTTTCAACCATCCAGTTAGTTGTACTTTGTTTTGACAGGCACAGGAAACCAGTATGGTGAGAGAATTTCTCATCAAGCTGTCATTGGAAGTCTGGACTGACTGAGTGAGCTAGGAGGATGGTCACAGATCATCTCTTGCCTTGGGACAAGAATACAATCTTCCTGTTCAGACTTTTGATGTGAGTAAAATGGTGTATCCAGGACAAGGATAGAAGCTGAAGGATGCTCAGTGGGTCTCTATAGCAGTCATGGGGTCACAAGACATTAATTATTAACAGTGGAGGGATAGTAGAAATTTCCATAGTAGAAGATAATGATGCCTCAACTTTCTGACTCGAAGACTTGGAGATAGCAAAGACACAGGGAATATGATGGTTACTTCTGATTGTCAATTTGATAGCATTTTTGATCACTATGGGACAAATCTCCAGGTGGAGCTATGAGGGATTTTCTGGATTGGGTCAATGGAGGTGGGAGATCCACCCTAATGCGGCCAGCACCACTCCATAGGCTAAGGTCTCAGAGAAAGGGAGCTGAGCCCCAGCATTCACCATGCTCGGCTCTCTGGCTCAATGCAATATGATCAACAACTTCGTGCTTCTGCCACCTTTCCTGCCCCACCATGAACCATACTCCCTTAACTATAAGTCAAAGCCTTTCCTTCCTTAACTTGCTTTTCTCAGGTATTTGATCCCAGCAACAAGAACAGCAACTAAAACAGGAGCTAACAGGTTTTGCTGTCTAGTTTCATCAAATAAGATAATTTTAATTTTAAAAAGTCTTTGGGCTGTCTTCTCGTGGCTGCTATAAAAAACATGAAAAAGAAAATTCTTTTTTTCAATTTTATATAAGTACTTTATTTTTTTTCTTCAAGTTACATCTCAGGCACAAACCCTTCCCTATTCCCCCTTCCTGTCCCACCCTTCCACCCTCTTCCCCCCCAACAGCTTCCCTTTTCAATCCAACAAATGGTTCTTTCTCTTATAACAGTAAATTCTATACAAAACAGCAGAATTAAATATGCCACATTTATGAGAGTTAAATGGCCCAGTATTCCTTCCCAATGTCCAGTTCATACATATTTGGCCCCTGACTTTAACCTTCTACCTTCTAACCATCTCCATGAGTTTAAAGTTCTATAAATGACTTAGCTTTCATACTAACTTGCATCACTATTATAACCATCTTCTTAGATCTAGAACGCCCTCTTGATTCCTAAACAACTCAAAATTTAGCTATGAGACTCAAGCTGTCTATTCTTCAACCACCTCAGAGACCTGAGAGGGATAAATATATCTGATTATATAGGAAGTGCAGGGCCTGCAGCTTCCAATACTAAAATGACAAACCAGTGACTACCTGGACAGTTCAGTTCCTATTTTCTCTCCATACATTCCAGCATCACTCTTCAGCCTTTTGGTCCTGTTTCTCTGACAGACATTTATTGTAGAGCAGGGATTATGAAGGACTAACCTACCCTGTCTTGGCAGAGCTAGGCTGTCGACTTCCCTGCTACCAAGTTTTGTCCTTTTTGGACAGCAGTCTGTCTGCAGTTGAAGCAAGGAGTTTTTACATGCCAAGAGATAGGCTTGCCACTAATTCAACCATCTCACACTGGAGATTCTTCGATGCTTATCTTCTACTTGGAGTAGAATAGGGGGTGCTGTCAGGAGCTGATATGTCACGATATCAAAAAAATCTTAATTTAAGACCACATCTTTGAATGCCATATTCTGCAGATCTCTTGGGGTTTTTGAAGATGCCCTATCTATCTCTTGTATTTAGATAAGCAAATGTTGCTTGTCTCTTAACAACTTGATTACTGAGTAGCTTAGAGAATATCTGTGATAGACTGTCATAGTAGCCAAAGTCTAAAGACTGAGAGGCACTTGAAGAAATACTCAGCATCATTGGCTATCAGGAAAATGCAAGTGAAAACAACTCTGAGACTCCATCTCATACCAGTCAGAATAGCTAAGATCAAAAACTCAAATGACAACACATGCTGGGAAGGTTGTGGAGAAAGGGGAACACTCCTCAATTGCTGGTGGGAGGGCAGACTTGTATAATCACTTCAGAAATCAATCTGGTGATATCTTTGAACATTGGTGTCTACGGCCATACCACCCTGAACGTGCTCAATCTCATCTGATCTCGGAAGCTAAGCAGGGTCATGCCTGGTTAGTACTTGTATGGGAGAAAATTGGGAACAGTTCTACCTCAAGACCCAGTCATACCTCTCATGGGCACATATCCAAAAGATTCTCCACCAAATCACAAGGACATCACCTTCACAATATTCATAGCAGCTTTATTCATAATAGCCAGAAACTGGTAACAACCCAGATGTCCTTCAACCAAAGAAATGATTAGAAAAAACCCAACTCTGGTACATTTACACAATGGAATACTATTCAGTTATCAGAAACAAAGGAATCATGCAATTTGCAACAAAATGGATGGATCTAGAAACGCTCATCCTAAGTGAGCTAACTCAGACCCAGAAAGATACACATGGTATGTATTCTCCTACAAGAGGATATTAACTATATAGCACAGGACAATCATTCTACAACTCACAGACCCAGACAGGAGCCTAGCATAACTATCCTATGAAAATCTCCACCCAGCAGTGAGTCATGGACTCTGATGCTTCTTTAGTGGAACACCTTACCCTAGCTGGGCTGCCATATCAAGCACCAGTACAAGAGGAAGCTCTTAGCTCTCATGTGACTGATGAACTGAGGGAGTATAATATGTGTGGGTTCCCCTCATCTGAGGAGGAGGAGAGGATGGAGATGGGGAAGAGGGAGGGAGGGTGTGACCTGGAGGGGAGGAGGGAGGGGATTTTGATCAAGATGTAACTTGAAAAAATAAATTAATAATTTCAACTGCACGAGACCACCATTAGCCTACTGGAGACTTCTTCAGTCTAATGGTGTCCCAACTGATCTACTTCGGCAACTGGAGACTTCTTAACCTAAAAGAGCTCAGCTGAAATCCCACCACCTTTCAGGGGAGGCTGCTGCAAGCCCACCACTGATGGTATTTTCAGTCTACACCAGAAGATTTCCCTGTAACTACTCTATAGTAAACACCAGAGTGGGTTTTTTTTATTGGTGAAAGGAGTGATTTATTGGATAGCTGAAGGGATGTCTGCAGTGGGCTGCCTCCACACCTGCAGCAGATGCTGTCAGCATGTCGCCTGTGTCCCACTGTCCTTAGACTTTGGATATGCCAGAATGCCATCTCTGTCAAATGACAGCAGATACATTTCTAAGTCTATTAGTTTTCTTTTGTCACCAGAGCCCACTTTGTGGCCCATGTGGCCAGCCAAAAAAGCCAGGAATCTGATTCTTTCTGGCGATCATTGATAAATAGCTAACCAGAGTTGGTAAATAAGTTTCCCCAACTTCCTCCCCCCCCCTCAGATGAGAGAACTCAGAGGCATGTGTTCAATGCTGGCTCCCAACATATTTTCCTGTAGATATAAGTTGAAGTTGCCAGTGATGTAATTGCCTTAATACTCCTTTTATTTGATGGCCATTCCTGGGATTCGTTTATTTACTCTTTCTAGTGCTTCCTTCACCTCTTAATTGGACTACATGCATTTAAACCCTGGCTTGAAGGAATACCTAATTGAGGACCTATATAAGACCCTATATAAGAATATAGGGGGCCAAAGCCCATGTCCACAGGCTGTCCTAGGCTTAATATCCACATGTTCTTGTATCCAGCCTTGATGATAAAGGCTTCTTCAAGTTTAAGACTTAAGAATTTGGTCTTTGGACATTTGAAATGTCCTCAACCTTCTAACCAAGAAGGTGATTGAGACAGAGACTGGGGGATTTCAAAGCTTATGGGCTATATAAACTGATTCTGTGCTTTCCTTTGAAGATTTAATAAATACCCATGGAATTAAAAGTGCTGTGAAAAATTTAAAATGTTTGTTTCCCCTCACATTGCACAGATAGCACACAGAGATGGGGGAGGGACCTAGATGGTTTACAACCTTCATAGGTATATACCTTCTGACAAACTTCCTCCAGCTAAGCCCTCCTCCTAATGTTTCTATCCTATATAGCTCCATCAACTGGAGACCAAGAATTCAACACATGAGCTGAAGGATTGGCATTTTCATCTTCAAACCATAAGGTGCTCAGAGTTTGGTTTAAAATCATTCTGTTTTTTTAAATGTTTTTTAAATGTTATTGACATATACATGTCTGTGTGAACATATGCTACATGTGTACAGGTGCCCAGGGTGGCCAGAAGAAGTAGTAAGATCCACTGGTGTTGGAGTTACAAATGTTTGTGAGACACCATGGGAGTACTGGGGTATAAATTCATGTCCTGTGGAAGAGTAACAAGTGCTCTTAACCACTGAGCCATCTCTCCAGCCCCAGGATCATCATCCTTGTTTAAGTGAGGAGAATCACTTATGAGGTGTGAGGCTTTGAGAAAGAGTGGTAATGGGACCTAGTTTAGAAGGTGTAGTAGGATCCCACCCAGAGAGGAAAAACACGTATTAGTCAGGTTTCTCTAGAGTAACAGAACTTAAAGAATCTCTCTATATATTATGTATAAACAGGGTTTATTAGAATGATTTACAGGCTGTGGTCCAGCTAATCCAGCAATAGCTGCCTCCTATGAACTGAATGCCCAAGAATCCTGTAGTTGTTTAGTCCACAAGGCGGGAAGTCTCAGCTGGTCTTCAGTATACATTGGAATTCCAAAAAAAGTTGTCTCTAAATGCCAGTCAAGGAATGGACTTTCTAGTAAGGCAAGAGCAAGCAAACAAAGAACAAAAGCTTCCTTCTTCCATGTCCTTACATAGGCTGCCAGCAGAAGTTGCGGCTCAGATTAGAGGTTGGTCTACCATCCTCAAAAGATTTGGATTAAAGCTCCAGATTAGAAAAGGATCTTCTCAATTCCAATTAAGTAAAAATCTCTCACAAGTATACCCCATTTGGGGGTTTTAGTTTATTCAAGATATAGTCAGCTTGATAACCAAGAATAGCCATTACATGTAGTGTAGGGTAGATGTGATGTATTTGAAAGCAGGTTAAATCAATGGACACTTACAAAGCCTAGCAGGTTAGGATATAGTATAAATTTCAATAACAGTGCAGAAAAATATGAACAAATTTAAGCCTGACTATAAGAAGTGAATTATACTTATTTTACTATGTTTAACCTAATCTTATTTGAAGTGGAAGAAAACTCAGTATCATTTACTAACCACTGTGCCCCTGTTGCAAGGCTGTGTAAAAGGTTTGAGTAGCATACGCAGCCCAGATATCTGAAGGAACCAAAGAGTGTGTTCAGCATTCAATGTTTTTACTAGGATACAAATATGCCCCTTGTTAAGGCCTGCATATGGTCTTTAAAATGACTTAATTATTTTTATTTATGTATATATTTGTGGATAGTGCACATGTATGTAGAAACCAGAAGAGGTCATTAAGTACCCTGGAGATGGTGTTACAGGCAGTTGGGAGCTGCCTGATATGGGTGTTGGGAAAAAAAACTTAGGTTCTCTATAACAGCAGAAAGGGCTCTTTACCATTAATCTGTCTCTCCAGCCTGCTACATAGGCTCTTGAAAGCTGTTATGGCTATTAGGGACAAGCTGAGCCAGGACCCTTTGCCCAGGTTTTTAAACCATGGCTCTTGATATTTAGTGATGAGTCCCTTGAAATTACAAAATAAGCTATGCATGACAGTTTCTGAGTTCTTTTGATAGGCAGTTATTGCCACCTGAAACTTTGAGATGGAGAAGTATTAGCTGCCTCTACCATGGGCTCATACTACCATCAAATTCTGCCTCACTATGGGCTGATAATCCACAGAGCTAAGGACTGCAGACAGAAAGCACTGAAGCCAGAAACTAAAAGAAAGGATTCCTCCTTTAAATTGTTTCTCTCGGGCACCTTGTCATAGCTATGAAAGTCTAACACAGAGCATATGTCACTTTTCTATGTCTTCTCTCGCCACTATTGGAAAGAAGTGAATCCAATAAGAGAGCCCCAGAAGTGGCCTCCACTCTCCTCTCTTCTGGTTCCAAGACATACCAGATGTGTTTTGGCTTAGCCTTTGCTTTTTGTTTGTTTGTTTGTTTTGTTTTGTTTTTGTTGTTGTTGCTACAACAAAGTACTACAGGCTGGGCAATTTAAAAATACTGAGTAATTTCTTAGTTTTAGAATCTGAAAAGCCTGATATCAAGGTGCTGGCAAAGTAGTGAGGGACTTCTTCACTGTGATATAGCACAGTGGAGGGTGCTCTGCGATGAAAATGTGTGTGGCAGTGAGCTTACTCTCACAATAAAGAAACACTCTATACAACTAACCTACTCCTTGGTTAAGGATATTAGTCCATTGATAAAGACAATGTTCTATACAACCTAATCACCTCAATTTAAAAACGAAAAGTTTGAATGATGATTAGTTTGCATTTATTAATCATCCTAAACAGTTTGTGACAGTCGCTATCAAAAAGCCAAAACTTCACATTGCATTTTTAAGCATTACATAGGTACAATACTTTAAAAAGAGTTAACTTTAGTTTTGTATCAATATACAAAGATCAATACCAAGGTAGCCAAATACAACCTTAATTTTATATTAATATAAAAATATATAAGAGGAAATTCGATAATCTATCTTTTTTCTTTATCATTCTTATATCATTTCTATGTCCCTTTTTTTCTTTTCAAGTCTTTTCCTCCTTACATAGGAGAGAAAAAAGGATAGAGAAAAGAAAAAGAGAAAAGTCCCTGAGTCTAACCTCCTAAACCTTGTTTAACAAGACCATTTAACAACTTGCAACCAATCCCCCATAGCAACAAACATGTATAACCCACCAAAGAGTGTTCTAGGTCTAAGAAGATGTCTTTAAGTTGGTAATGCAAGTTAGGGTGGAAATTGAGTTAGGTATAGAAATTTAAACTCATCGAGGTAGATAGATAATAGAACATTATTATCAGTTGCCAAATGCATATGGACTGGACATTGGGAATGTATGTTATACCTTGTAATTTTCATAATTATTTCCTAATCTTATTATTTTGAATTGTATTTATTGTTATAAGAAAAAGCCTTTTATTGGACTAAAACGGGGAGCTGTTGGGGAGAAAAGATTCACCTCAAATTTTTTTTTAAATGCAGATAGGAGGGTGAGGGGGAAGAGGGTGGGAGAGTGGGAATGGGAGGGGGAGTAGGGAGGAGACAATGATTGAGATGTAACTTGAAGAAATAAATGTTGAAAAAAAGAGAAAGAAACATGAACAAAAAATTCTTTTTTATTATGTTTAATTATGCATATCACACCATCTGTGTGTGGAGGAAGTGCATGCCAGTGTAGGTGGCTGCAGAGGCCAGAGGATTCTGGTCCCCTGGAGCTGAAGTTACAGGAGGTTGTGAGCTGCCTGACATGGGGTTCTAGGAGTACTGGGAAATGACCTCAAATCCTTCACAAGAGCAGTGTGTGCTCTTAACCACTGAGCCATGTCTCTAATCCTGCCCACATTCACCTCTTAAAGGTCCCACCTCCCCTGGAAGCAGGTAAGTCGACAGCCTAGCTCTGCCAAGACAGGGTAGGCAAGTCTTTCATAACCCCTGCTCTACAATCAATGTCTGTCAGAGAAACGGGGCCAAACGACTGAAGATCGATGCTGTAATGTATGGAGAGAAAATGGGAACTGTCCAGGCAGCCACTAGTATGTCATTTCTTAGTTTTGGAAGCTGCAGGCCCTGTACTTCCTATAAATTCAGATATATTTATCCCTCTCAGGTCTCTGAGGTGATTGAAGAACAGATAGCTAGAGTCTCATAATTAAATTTTGAGTTGTTTAGGAGTCAAGAGAGTGTTATAGATCTAAGAAGGTGCTTTTAAAATTATGAGGCAAGTTAGTATGAATGTTGAGTCAGATATAGAACTTTAAACTCATGGAGATGTTTAGATAGTAGAATGTTAAAGTCAGGTACCAAATACATATGGACTGGACATTGGGAATGTATGCTAAGCCATATAACCCTCATAACTGTGGCCTAATTACCTCTGTTGTTTTGTATTGTATTTATTATTATAAGAGAAAGAGCCATTTGTTGGACTGAAAGGGGAAACTGTAGGGGGAAATAAGATGTATCTTAAACTTAAAAAAAAAAAGGGAAGAGGATGGAGGGTTGAGGGTGGGAGGGTGGAACTGGAGGGGGAATAGGGAGGGGACTGCGATTGAGATGTAACTTGAAGACCTAAAAATAAAGGAAAAAAAAGATTAAAAAAAGGTCGCACCTCCCAACAATATTTCATAGTGGAAATGACATATTAACATGAGGCTTAGAAGGGGCGCATAAACAATGAAGTCTTTTATGCCCAGAGTGTGACATAGACACTATAGCCGCCGGTGAGTCTTTTCAAGTACTCTCCGAGCCTTGTTCACTTCCTTCATCTGCTTATTTTCACTCTTCTGTAAATTATCAGCTCGAAGCCTCTTCTTCAGGAAACTTAGTATTAACACACCATCACCGCCCCCCCCAGATTGGATGACAACTCGAAGCCACTGTGATAGAGTGAAAAAGGGACCCTCAAAAGAGATCTTAATCCCTAGAGCCTATAGGTATTACTTTATATGCATGAGATCAAATTAGTGATATTAAGATGAGAAGATTCTCCTGATTTATGCAGATGGTCTCTATATGTAGTTAAATGTATCTTTTCAAAAAGGAAAAAAATCCAGATGGAATTGTAGAACTTCTCCACAGAGTAAAAAGCCAGGTGAAGAGAGAATGGAGTCTTGAAGGCTCTGGTCTTTTTTAAAAATATTTATTTATTACTTCAGGTTACATCTCCATCACAGTGTCCTCTTTCCACCCCTCCCAGTCCCGCCCTCCCACCTTCTAACCCCTATCCCTTCCATCACACTCCTGTGGAGTGGAGTGTCCCTACATAACAGTTCAGCAGTCATATGAGGGCCAAGAGCCTCCTCATACACTGGGGTCCTACAAGGTAGCACCACTAGAGCAAAGTGTCTCATTGACAGGTAACAAAGTCTATGTTCCTGTTCCCCTTGGTGCATTGGTTGTAGAATAGTTAACCTGTATATTATATGGCAAAAATCCGATTATAACTGAATAGATGCCATGTGCATCCTTCTGATTCTGGTTTAACTCACTCAGGATGAGCTTCTCTAGTTTCATCCATTTAGCTGCAAATTGCATCATTTCATTGTTTCTGATAGCTGAATAATATTCCATTGTGTAGATGTACCACATCTATTAGAAGAGAAAGTGGGGAAAACCCTCGAACTCATTGGCACAGGCGACAACTTCCTGAACAGAACACCAACAGCTCAGGACCTGAGATCAACAATCAATAAATGGGACCTCATGAAACTGAAAAGTTTCTGTAAGGCAAAAGACACCGTCATTCCAACAAAACGGCAGCCTACAGACTGGGAGAAAATCTTCACCAACCCCACATCTGACAGAGGGTTAATATCCAAAATTTACAAAGAACTCTAGAAATTAAATGCCAAGAAACCAAATAATCCAATAAAAAATGGGGAAGGCGCTGGTCTTTAAGCATCGAGAGATATGGACACAAATCAATAAAGACCATAGTTACCAAACACCATAACAGTCAAAGAAATGAGCACAGCCCAGTGATGGTGATTTGGGACTTGTAAAACCTAGAACTATAGAAGAATAAATTCCTTCTTCTTAAACCACCAAATATGTAGTAATTAGTTGCATCAATCTCAGGAAACTATTCATATAACAGGCACCACAGTTTATTGTACACTCGTGTTATCATTTCATTAAGGTCTAGTAGGGATTTTAACTTCAGTTACAAAGACTATAGAATTAAAAGCATTGACTATTTTGAATAAGTGTATGTATATATATATATATATATTACCTACAAAACAAATATTTATATTTGCTTTTATGAAGTCTTACTAAAATTTAGGTCTTTCTATTAACTCTGTAGGTAACAGGTTATAATAGCACTGCATACCTTTGACTTTGTTACCAAGTTCCAATGATTTTTTTCATGATACAGCTTTTGTAAATATCCCAGTGTTCTATTTTTACTCATCTCCACCATGAAATTAGTTAGACTCACCACTAGATCTGATTAATGTATTAATTAAAATATATACATTACTATATCACAGATATTTTAAATAGTTCAGTAATTGATGTAACATTAGTTTCCTTTATGAGTTTAACTTTTTTTTTTACAAGTAATTGATTTGAAAACCCAATTCTGATAAATGATTCAGAGAAATCATTAGATGTCAAAAAGGTATGTGGTATGAAAAAGATTAATGTCCCTGCACTGGACACAGGCTCCAGAAAGACATAGGTCTTCTGTGTGGACCACCATGTCTTGAACATGTAGAAGTATGCGCTCAGCATAGTAGGTGTTCAATAAAGATTAGTTTCATAATCATGTGAATCAGTGAATGAAGCATGAAAAATCTGACAAGACAGGATAGAGAAGGGAAATTTAATACTAAGAAGTGACCTTTCCACTCAGAAGTCAACACAGAGAGAACAATCAAACAGGCATGTCCGATGTGTCCCTTGGGATACATCACATGCCTCTCAGGTTAGTTATGAAGAGGGCTCAACACAAAATCATAAAGTTACTTAAAACATCATGAGACTTTTGCAATTATTTTTACTTGACAGCACAGTTTTCAAACCTTTGTATATAACAACATTGTGCCATGCTGTCAAAAGTTGGACAACCCTGAGAGAGCTGCCACTGAGGGGCTTGTGTTGAACCTTAGTCAGAGACCTAGTATAGTCTGTTTGTTTTGAAGAAGTTTGTCCTTTTTAATCCAGTCAAGAATTTTTCATGTACTTGGAAAGAAAAAGAAAGTCACTCAATGTTCTAATTATCAATTGTCATATAATAATGTACTGCAAACTCAGCAGTTTCAACCACGATGATTTTATTATATGTGACGCTTCTATTGGTTAAGTTTTTAAATACAGACAGTAGAGATGGCTCTATAATGTCCCTGTTTCAAAATGTGTCTTGAATAAGGAGACATAAGTAGCTAGGTGAATCCATGGCTGGAGACTGAGATCATCTAGATCCTTCGTTACTAACATACTTAGTACCTAGACTGGGTTGTTTTAAAGACTTGTCTCCCACACTATAATTGACCAGAAAATCTATATCTAAACAAGGAATCCCCTGGCTGCTTGGGTTTCTCGTAGCATAACAGCTAGCTTCTGAAAGAGACATCCTTGGAGCGAGGACCTAGAGATAAGCATTTCAAGAGATATGGAGGAATTTTCTTGATAGTATATGGCCTATTCTTGGACTTCACAGACATAACATGCTTCTACCATACTCTTAGTCAAATTATTCCCAAGACTGTCTGATTCATGAGGAAGAAAATCGGTTTCCCACCTCTAAATAATAATTTAAAGTTTTTTTAAAAAGAATTTAAAGGTGTTTTATCTTAAAGCCAGTACAATCAGGTTGAGGTAAGAGGTGTCAAAGGCAAATTACCCATGTATTTGAAATCCTCCTGAAACTTCCCTTGAGTGAGTTGGGCCTTCATTGAATGCAGATGAAGCTCTGGATGTTTGATATCGACTCAGTTCAGCAATGATTCATGTGATTGTTGCTGCCACATCCAGAGAATGAAGTGGAAGGGAAGACAGCTGAAATATTAATCTATGGAGGCCTGTCTTTTCATGGGCTCTTATAAATTATACAAAGTGAGTCACTGGTTTTAAGTGGATTAGCTGCCCATCATGTAGGCAAGGTCATGGCCCTGTGCTCCAGTTAAGGAAGATTGTTTCCCTCTAGTTTAAAAGATAGTATATCTAGAAAAACTTTGAACTTAAACACAAGTAGGCAAGCTGAACAATCTTTTATCACGAAACCTTATGAAGCAAGGCAGTAATTTTGTAAATTCTAGAGAACTAAAGTCAGAACTGAAAAACAACACAAATTTATTATTATCCAAAGAATTTAAGCCTAACAAGTTTCTAAAATTCTCTAGACTAGAGGGAAAAATCACTGGTATTAATAACTTCATAGTGATCTAACCAGGTCATTCAAGATTATCCAAATGATTGGTGTAATGCCTTTAGTATCATATCTTTCATAATAATGTGACCACATTTTTTACATTTAAAGAGTTCCTTTGAATTTGAGGGGAGGGGAAACTTAACATCTATTATGCTGTTTTATCTTCATAATTACACCTCAAGATGGGAGAGGAGGTAAAAGCATCTCACAAATAAAGACAATAAGGCACTAAGAGATTTAATGAATTATCCTCAACTAGCCAATAAATTATTGGCAGACCATACCTGAACACCCTCATTCTGGTCCCCAGGTAAGCAGATAGTACTCATCCTGCAACAGCTGTGTGGTCCCTAAGTGAATGAGATCTTTATTAAAGATGGTTCCATGTTCTTCCCAGATAGACTCCCCTAAAGGTCACAGACCAAAGGATGAGTAAATAGAGCCTTCAAATTTTCCCTGCTAGTAAGCTTCGTTCTCAAAGTCTACTAAAGTGTATTGAAATCTTCTGGGCTTGTGACTCTTCAGAGATGCTTTTTAACTATAGCAATAGATGGGTGATAATCTTATGAGTTTGAGAGTGACAATAGATGTCTCCTTGCACACTGCCTTTTGCTATTGTCAATTAATCTGGGCACAATTCTGTAGATTTACATTTCATAATTTAGTTACTTGCACCAGACTGTCATTTATGGATTCTTTCATGCCTTCCTCCTTCTGTATTAGTTACTTTTATGTTGTTCTCATAAAACATTATGGAAAAAAATAAGCAACTTGTAGAAGATAGTTACTTTGGGTTTGCAGTTCTAGAGGGGCAACAGTCAATTTTGGCAGAAAAGAGGCAGGGAGACAAGTGACAGGCATGATGGCCAGAAGAGGAAGCTGATAGCTCATATCTTGAAGTGTAAGCAAGAAGAGAACGGCAACTGGAGGTGCATTGGAGAATTAAACTGTCAAAACCCACCCCATGTAGTGTACTTCCTCTAGCAAAGACACATGTCCTAAACTGCTCTCAGGCAGTACTACCAACTGGAGAACATGTATTCAAATGCCCAAGACCGTGGGGAACAGTTTTCATTGAAGCCAACACATCCTCCATGTCTAATTGATGATCAAATCCTCTCTGAGATTCATAAACAAACTTCTCAGCCATGGATACACTGGCAAATGTTTAACAAGCAATTGTAACAACAACAACAACAACAACAACAACAACAACAACAAAACAAAACCAAAAGCTGACCAAACAACAACAACAACACAACCATAAGATAAGTAATTTGTCATTTTTGTGATTTGTAATGTTTTCCAGTTTCTGCTATGTAAATACAGAAGCTGGGGACTTCATGTTTTCACTGAATCTGGAGCTGGGGAAGAAATGTGCACAGTTCATTCTTGCAAGTAGGTTCAGTCAGCACTGGCATACGGCTGTTTCACTCTACCTCTCCTCCTTGTTGTGATTGAATTCAGGACACAGTAAATCAGCTTCCAGTAGGATTTATTCGGTATCTTTCCAGTTGGTCTGTCTCCCTCTTGTCTTAAAATCCTGTCACACACATCATATCTGCCATTCCGCCACCTGCTTATTGTTCAGCAACCGAAGCAACTTTCCAACCCAGACATCTGATGATATCTTCTTGTTTCTTGATGCCCAAACCTGGTTCCTTGGCACAATACAAATTTCAAGATGGTATTCAAGTTCCTTTAAGGTCTAGAGTAGTGGGCCTTAATGCTGGTTGCACCTTATAACCATCTAAGGAGTCTTTCTTTAAACATTTTCTTTTGCTCATTGTGGAGTTTTGGCATTAATCTTGATTCCCTAAAATATTTCATTCAAGTATAATTTATCTTGATTACTGAGAATTTTTTTGGTTTTGTTTTCTTTCTTTTTCTTTTTTTTTTTTTTTTTTTGAGACAGGGTTTCTCTGTGTAGCCCTAGCTGTCCTGGACTCACTTTGTAGACCATGCCGGTCTCGAACTCGCAAAGATCCACCTGCCTCTGCCTCCCAAGTGCTGGGATTAAAGGCTTGCACCACCACCACTGCCTGGCTGGTTTTGTTTTCTTAAAAAAATTATTATATTTTAAGTGTTTGAGTGTTGTGGCTGCATGCATGTATTGTTGCACATGCATGCAGCACCCATGGAGGTCAGAATTGGGTGTCAGATGCCCTGAAATTAGAGTTACAGGCAGTTGTGACCTGCCTTGTGATCATTGGGAAAGGAAGCCAGGTTCTCTGTAAAAGCAGCAATTGTTCTTTACTACTGAGCAACCCCTCCAGCCAAGTTACTGTGTTTTGAGATGTTCCCTTAAGGTTTTTACCCAAGGCAAGCACCTCACTGTATTTCCTCAATGCCACTTGAAGAATTTTTTTAATCCCTATGTCAACACAGCACCCCCACGTTCATTTCAACAGAACCTCTGCAAGTGATAACAAGCATCAGAATGTTTCACACACCTGGTTAATTCTAGGATCAGAATGCCCAGTGCAGTTTGGAAGCTACTGTCAAGTTTTCTTGACTTCCTAGATTCAACTCTTACCATGTACTCACATGCATTATAGTCTAGCAACACTAACCAGTAGATCCTGGAATGAGCTATGTACTCCTTCCTCCTCCTGCCCCAGGTACTTGTATTTGCTGCTCCCTCTGATGACTATATTCTTGATCCCTTTTGAAAATTTATTCTTTACTCCAAACTTCCTCTATGATGCTTTTCTGGATGTCCCCACCCCACATCATTCATCACTCATTGGATTAGTCATCTACTGCTGGGTAACAAGTTCTCACAAACCTACCAACTTCAAACAATATAATATTGATTGTCTCACTGGGTCTGGGGTGAGCAGCCAGGCTACAACTTTAGTTGAGTTCTTTGCTTCAGAGTCTTCCTGAGGCTGCAATCACATTGTTAGCTAGGCCTCGGGTCTCATGTGCATACTCATGGCTGTCCTGCCTCTTCTGTTCATTTGTTGTAAGGTAAGGACTTGAGGCTAGAACATATTGCTACTTATCTGACTCTGTTTCTTCAACTCTATGTCTGTCTTTCTGCCCTATATCATTCAGGGTTGGAATCCTACAAAAACAATTTCCCAGACTCCTTTGCCAGCAGACTTCCAGATAGTTTCTGCTAATTGGAAAAACTGGCAGCTATTGGGAAGGTGAAAGGAAGATAGAAGACATTTTTCTTTTTTCTATTTCTGGTGGCATCTCAATCAGCATTGGGCAGCTCGAGGCTCCAGTGACTTGTGTGATTCAGAAAGGCCTCTGGAATTTTCAGGGATGGCTCAGTTCCAACCCTGTCAAATGTTCCAGGCATGTCAGTGGTAAAGTGGATTCTGGGCTCTGGCGACCTGCCTCCTTTTCTGTAGCTCAAGCCTAGGGGTATCTGTGACTTCCTGCAATTAGTCATCAATCTCTGTGTTACCTCATGTCACAGGTTGGGTTCTCTGGAAACAGACACTGAGCTGTAGTTTGGCAGGCTGGTTATTTATTAAGGCTTAACATTTGTGAGAGGGAAGAAGAGGGAACAGGATTGGGCAGAAGGTGAGTAAAACTGGGATACAAGTCTGTGAAAGCTTTAGCCAACCCCACAGGTGGATCTAGAGTAGATAGGGTCCATCCGTTATCTGGCAGTGGACCAAAATAGTGTCCCAAGAGAGCATGGCTTTGGGCAAGATGTTGTTCAAAAGCTGAACAGACCCTGAAGACTGCTGAAAGCTGGAGGTTATTTGCCTGAAGAACTCCCAGCAGGTGGGACAACCAGACCTTCCTTGAAGGGGGGGGAGTGGAGTGGCACTTCTTGATATCATCCACATATCCCTTCTTCCCAGCCCCTTGAACACATTTATAATCAATTCTGTGTGCCTGGTTTCCTGTCTTTTGAAATACCTGGAGCACTTTATACTGTCTTGGCTGAACATGAACGGATACGGACGGCACAGTGGCACCAATGAAATGAGAAGGTCATTTCTCATTTCTCACTCAAAGCTAGCAGAGGGAAGGTGCAAAGGGGGACACGCTAGCAATGAGAGAAGAAGATGGCTCAGAAAGAGAGAAGGGCCAAAAGTCAGGTGGCAGCCTGGCATGCTCGTGCCCTCCACACACCCACAAGTATCACAGGCAACAACGGAAAGATCTAGAAACACTAGAATAGCTTGAGAGAAACTCTAAGCCTGGAGCAGATGTGCTTGTTTCTAGCTTCCTAGGGAAAGGTGCAAGTTACTCAGAGGGAACGAGGGAACACCTGTATCATGTTAGCATTACCATACTCCTCAAAAAGTATTTATTTTGAACTGAAGAAGGGAGGAGAAAGGAGAGAACAAAGATCCAAGCCAACCAGACAATGTACATGTGTCTTTAGCAGTGTTCCCGGGTACTCCATCCTGATGCCTACAAGGGCTGGGAAGCATGGTGTTGACTTAGCTGTGTTACCACAGAAAGGAATACCACACTCTGTTTATCAGGAAGACAGGGTAGAATGGATATTCAGGAAGCAATTATCCACCTTGGCTACAGATGGTGATAATAAATTGTAAAACTGAGTATTTTCTTTCTTGCCAAAAACTCAGAGTTCACATTGTTAGGGCTCTCTCCTTGATTTTTGAAAAGTATACTCATTGGTAAAATTCCAAACCCAAGTCCACTGCTCTTAATCAGTTTGTCTGTATGATTTTGGACTGTAGGATAAAAGATACTTAGATGAAAATTAGCACTGAAGTGGACTAATCTAGATTGAATTGTTGAAGAGAACAGACAAGGAGATCCTCCACTGTCTGTGTACCATTTCTTCTTAGAATGGGTTGTGATGCATCATGAGACTCTCTAGCCTTCACTCTCATCTCTTGTCCCTATTCGCTTGACTGTGGCCCTAGTCATACTGAGTGGCTTCCTTGGCATGTATCGATCATCTGGCCTTCATTCCCACCTTGAACCTGGTACCAGTTGCACTTCAACTCAGTATCTATCACTTTGAAGAAAGCTCCTTCTGTCTCTTTAAGCGCAATTCAAATGCACAAGTCTCTGCCATTCCTTTCAGCTGGATCTCAGTCTTCTTCCCTGAGCAACCTGAGAGCCTCAGTGGTACTCCATTAGGACAAGTAGTATGATTACTTCATAATATGGGTGTATGCTTGATTTCTTTAAGTCAGGACCTTTACCCTATTTGTCACTATAAGGCCAGGCCCAAGGATATTACCTGGTAAATAGAAACTACTCAGTACATATTCGTTGGGAGAATATACAATGAATAAATAATATAATTAATGATTGTAGCGTGAATGGATGAAGATAATACTAAAAGAAATGGTAGATGGGGGGAGTGTAAAAGGTTCAGCAAGATGGTTCTGCAGATAAAGGTGCTTGCTTCCAAGCACAATAACCTAAATTTGCTCCTCCAGGACCCACATGGTGGAAGAAGACAACCTATTTCAGCAAGATTTCCTCTGGCCATGTGTGTGCTGTGCTCCATACTCATGTGAACACACACACACACACACACACACACACACACACACACACACAGATACACACACACCTGCACATACTCACAGTACATAAATTAAATTAAAAAGTAAAAGAAATAGTGAAGAAGGAAAGAAGGGAAGGAAGGATGAAGCTGGCAGAAGGAAAGAGAAAGGAAGGAGGAAGGGAAGGAAAGACAGAAAGAAAGGAAAACTGTGAATGAGTGACTGAGCAACCCTGCAGCTCACTCTGGATGCATGTCCCCTGGCATGGGCATTGACAGCTTCCAGGGTGGATAACTCACACACTCAGCAGTACTCACACCTTCTCTTTGTCAGATTTTCCATGACAGGAGCCTTTTCTTGCCACTGTTCATTATCTTTTCTAAATCTGAGTTGCCTTGTATCCTCTTCCCCACAGATAAAGAAGGGAATCCGACTTAGCGGGCTCAGCAAGACCATGAGGAAGAGCAAGGCTCAGCTGCCTGCCTTCCAGACAGCAGCTGCAGTTCAGTGACTGCTGAGACAGGACTCTCTGAGGTAGACAAAGACAGGAGCACAATCCAAGAGGGACCTGGCAGGGTGACTTGTCATTTAACAAGAGGAAGGCCCCTGCCATCCCATAAGGGAAGCAGACAATCAGGCCACAAATGCAGAACTAAAAAGCTATATTGGTGAAAGAACAAGAGTCACGTTTGACTGGGCTTTAAAGTTTTTTTTTTTTTTTTTAAAGAATGCAACAAACTAAGCAAGCCATTAACCAAATAGGCAGACAGATGATGTAAAGCCAAGTAAAACAGTCACTGCCACATTAACTGGGAAAAGCAGCTGCTTTGAGTTGGGGGCAGCTTATCTTTTCTAAGACCACATTACATTTGCTTTCAGCAGGCTTTACAAAAATATAAGGGCAGGCTAAAACTCTGATTCTGACAGTAATTGGATCTCTCTCTCTTTCTCTCACCCTCTCTATCTCCTCTCTTGTATTCTCCTCCTCCTCTCTCTCTTCCCTCTCTACTCTCAATCCCCTGCTCCCACCCTCTCATACCTCATGCTTTCATGGTCTCTTTCTCTCACTACACCCTCCTTTTATATCACCTTTGGCCACTGGGCAGGGACCCAGTGCCATGCATTCTCGTCCTCTCCCAGATGTTGTACTTTGATCTGGAAGGAAGGAGCACTCACAGTTCCCAGATGAAATGCCCTCGTCAAAGCTAGGAACTACATTTCCCTCCTGTGATCACCATACCTAGTGCTAGAATCAGATTGAGTATTTGGGGACAGAAGACATTTCATCTCAAAGCACTTACCAGACATTAACTAATCCATCCTCCCCAGGGAATGAAGTGGCTTCCTGCTATCCTGAAGGTGTAGCTGGGTTCCTAGCCCCTTAGCACATGCAATGCTTCCCTTTATGAAAGGGGGTTAAAATGAAAAGGAGGGCAGAGCAAAGCAAAACCTGTCTACCGTATTAAATTGGTATTCTTTGTGTACGTCCCACGTCCTAGAAAGGTATTTTCTTACCATATTCCAAATCCAAGTCACACCTTCCATTTCAGGCTTGACCTGAACTGGGATAATTATTTCCACCCATTTCTTCTACCAGCTAACAGAAATGTGGCATTACTGAAGAGCTTCTGTACTGAGATTAATAAAAACCTAAACTCAAATCCCCACTAAATGCTGAATGAAGATGGTGACACACAAATGACACGAGGTAGCAAGCAGGCTAACTGGTCTGCTCCTCAAATAGGGTGGTAACTCTAGCAGACTGACCCCTGAATAGCTGACAGAAAGCAGAGTGGTTGAGACTAAGATTTAGGAGATTATGTGTGTATGTGTGCCCCTGTACATGTGAAGAAAGAGAAGGCAGGAACCAACAGTGTTTGAGAGCATGCCCTAAGCCATCAGTTGAAAGGTAACCCAGTCACCCTGCTTATCTTCCCCCAGAAAACATCACAGTCTTGAGGGTAAAATGAGTTCCACATTTTTAGATGTATTTGTTTTATGTGTATGATTGTTTTGCCTGCACATATGTATGTGCACCATGTTCATGTCTTGTGCCCATGGAAGTCAAAAGAGAGATCAGAGCTCACAGAACTGAGAAAGCCAAGATGAGCTTTCCTCCATGAATTGGGAGTTCAGGTACAGCAACTCAAGTGAGTTTTCATTGTGACAAATGTCAGGATTCTCTAGAGAAGCAGAACCAGTGGAACAGATAGACATGCGTAGGATAGGTAATGATAGAAATGGAGATTATATAGTTATAGGGATGTAGGCATATTGAATAATATTTACTTGAGTCATTGAGTCACATCATTATGGAGGCTGAGAAATCCTATGATCTGTGACCTGTAAGCTAGAGGCTCAGGAGAGCCAATAGTATAGTCCTAGTTCAAATCCAAAGGCCTAAGAACCATGGTAGCCAATTGTATAATTTCTGGTCTGAGTCTGAAGGCCAATGATCTTGGAGAACATGTGTCCAAGACAGAAGAAAATGGATGTCCTAGCCAAAGTACACAGTTCATCTTTCTTCCATTTTTGGATTCTATTTGGGTCTCTTGCAGATTATATGACACTTGTTCACTTTGGTGATGGCAACCTTCTTCACACAGCCTATCAATTCCAGAATTGTTCTATTGTATAAGTACCCACACAGATGCACTCAAAATGTTTTACCAGTTATCTGGGCATCCCTGAGCTTATTCAATCTGATATATAAAATTAGCAATTGCAACATGTATGCAGGGGTAGTACCCAATTTCCCAATGTATATGAAGAAATAGAATGTGTCAGTCATTAGAGCAAAATAAGCCATCACAAAAGATTAGTGGCTTCATAGGCTAGAGTCAAGTAAAGATACCCAGTACCTGGTCTTCAATAACTTCTAATTTCTGTTTCCATACTTCATGTCCTTGGGTTTAGGGAGACAATCTCACATTCTTCCTATGTTGTATTCTTTCTGTTAAAATAGTTCAATCAATTTTCTCAAATGCTCCAAAGCCCACATATTACTCATACTCTCATTGCCTCCATAAAATTCAATGTCTTCTATATTAGTGTTCTACTGTTGTCTAAATAATTTAACCACAAAAATTTGATCAGACTAGTCTCAGTATGACCTAACTGGTCTTCTGATGAGTACTTCTCATAAGCTTACAATCAAGGTTTCACTTGGGCCATAGTCCCGTCTGAAGACAAAACTTGGAGAAAGTATTCTTCTAAGTTCATTCACATGGCTGCTCTCAGGATTTGAAAGTCCACTTCTAAGTTGATTCACTCATATTAGCCTTTCTTCATTGTTCTGTAATGATGTGGCAGTTCGATACCCGGAAGCAAGTAATGTAAGAGACTATGAGGAGAGGGATCCAGAATAGAAGCCATGATCTTTTTAGTGAACCTGTCCTTGGTATCCACATCCTACCACTTCTGCTATGTTTTGTCGATTGGAAATCAGTCACCAGGGCTGGCATACCCTCAAGAGAGAATGACAGTCACAAGGGCATGAATACCAGAGGGCAAGGCTCTCAGGAGGAGTGTGTTCTTAGAGACCATCTGCCACAACTTCTTGTGTCAGATTAATACTCAAATTTCACTCAACATATATTTATAGCAGGTATCCCTATATTTTCTGTACCCCTTTGGTCTATTTATGCTTCTGGACATCATCTGATTAAACAGAGAATCTGAAGCCATCCCTCTTCTAGCAAGTGCTTAAACTGATAACTAAGGATGAAACTTATCACCAGCTTGCAAATACTTTGGAAGCAGACACTATTCCTATACTTTTCAGTGAATGGTGTAGCATGTCAATAAAGATATCATTGGTGACTGACTAGATCTATAATGACACAGAAGAGAGAGCTCTGGCATGACTCCCTGATACCACTGCTCTAATTCTGACTGATTCAATCACTTTGACCTTGGGCAAATAGAAGGTTCATAGGGCCCCAGTCTCTCCTTTACTTTAAAACACAGGGATTTAAACTTTAAAACTACTGCATCGATGTGTTCTAAAGAATCACTTTTTATTTAAATTCTCCTTGGGGTGGCATACCAGATGCTTCCAGTGGCCCTTTCCATTCACTTGACCCACTCTTAATGTCTGTGACATCTATGGTGGGCAGTCTCTTCAAGCTGAGCATGTCTCTGGGCCTTCTCTAATCAGTTGGGAGTTTGTGTGTCCTGTAGGGAGAGTGTTTATATCCCCAGAGACAACCCTTAACCACGGTTAGATGGCAGATAGTAGGTAAAGGTTCCCTGATCTTCCAGTGGGTTCCACTAAGACGGAGTTGGTTGCCTTCATCCTACTGAGATTTAGTCCTCCTCCTCTCTCTTTTCCCTTAATCTTTTCCTCCAACTCTTCACATGGGTCTATCTCTCCAGCTATCTGACTTTATGCCATGACCTTGTGGTGCTTTATTTTACTTTCACAAGAACCCAAAACTAAGACAGGAAACCATTTCTTCCTCTGTTGGGTCTCCTCCATTAAAACCAAAGCATGAGCAAACTTGGATGAAAAAGACAATGTTTGTGACCTCAACAAAAAGAATCTCAAACAGATCAGAAAAGCCTGGCCCTTCTGGTCCTCTAAGGCAGTTTCAAAGAGAGAAGTTGTCTAACTACAGTGAAGAGTAGAAATGCAGCCCCTCTCCTCTGCCTGGCCCCCTAGGAAGAGTCAGGCACCATGGCCCCCTTGCAAGTTATAGATAAAGTAGAGAGTACTCCAGGGCTCCCAGTCCTGAGTTGTCCGGGGGCTACACTGAGCATGTGAGAAATCTCAGCAACGTCTGAAGCCTCCTGGAGGAGGCCAAACATTGGCCAGAGAACTTACTAGAGGGAGTTACCACCGTGGAGTAAAATAGATCCTGGAGCCAAGTGAACTGATTTGGGCTCCTGAACAAAGTACTTTGGAGTCATAGCTATGATTCAGCAGCATGTCAATAGCAATCAGCGCTGAGAGAAGCTAGGAAAGTAAGGAGGATCACACAGCCCTGGGAGAGGACACCACAGTTTCATTCAAGTCAACTTCATGAACTTTAGCAGTTGGCAGTTACCAGGCATTGTAAACATCAGCTGCCATGGAGACATGAAGGACTTCCAAAAGGAAACAATAATGCCCTTAAAGAACCCTTTCTTTAAGGAATAGGAACATAGACTTTGTTACCTATTAGTGGGACACTTTGCCCTCGTGAAGCTGCCATGTAGGCCCCCAGTGCAAGAGGAAGCTCTTAGTCTTCATATGACTGCTGAACTGAAGGGGCTGATATGTAGGGGCACCCCACACTGGAGAAGTAGTATAGGTGGGAGAAGGGGGAGAGGGTGAGAGGGTGAGAGAGTGGGGCCGCGAGGGGTGAAGGGAGGGGACTGTGATGGAGATGTAAATTGATAAATAAACATAATAAATAAATAAATAAATAAATAAATAAATAAATAAAGTGAAAACCAAAAAAGAACCCTTTTTTCATGTCTATAAGATGTAACATGCTCCTTCCCCATACTCAGGTAACATCATGAAAAAGATTAAGGGAACAGAGCAACACAAACTGACCATTGAAAGCAGAAGATAGAAAATTTCCAAAAGAGATTATTGAAATTGTTAAAACAGGCCACAGTTGTCAGATCAGAACCAAGTTCAGTAACCACTGTGTGTGCTTGTGTGCTTTTGTGTGTGTGTGCTTGTATGCTTTTGTGTGGGTGTGTTTGTGTGTGTCTGTGCATGTGAATGCATATACATGTCTGATTTAGGAAATTACTTTGCATAAATGAATGGATCCTGGAGACATCTTTAAATTTTTCCTAGATGCTGATGGACCAGGAAACTTCTATATCAAGGAGAGGTCTCACTATGGAGATTTTTCCAGGTTTCTCATCTGGGAGAGCAGCCCCTGCTCAGGGCAGACTCATTTAAGCTGGAAATCCACAAGCTGCAAATGTACCTCCTGTGTCTAGCTTAACCTGGAAGGCAGATGTCAGAGGTCTTAATACACCAGAAAGAATTGTGAAAGGAGGATTGTGGGGGAGAAGGTAGTATTTATTCATTTCATCTCTTTGGGCAGTCTGTTTCCCTGCTGCCTTCCTCAGCTGTATCAATGCTACCTCTGTCTCTCTCGTCTTTCCCAGCCTCCTCTGGGATGTCTCTTCTGCTGGTGACAGTTGCTGAAGATTCCCCAGGGCAGATCAAAGTATGATTTGCTTTTCAAGCTCTACCCACTATTGATCTCCTGTCTGAGAAATGTCAGCAGCAGTCAGGAGCTCTCCCAGCTAAGGCACTAAGCTTGGAAATTTGGGGTATTTGCCCATATAAAATCTTTCCACTTCTACCTGTCTGGCTTTAGAACTATCCCTATCCCCACCTTGGGAAAATTCTAGATGAGATGGCAAGAATCGTGCTTTGAACGCTGGGACGGGAACCAGATTTAAATTGGGCAAATGACACAAGCTCAGAGGCGAGGCTCTTCTCTTCCTGTCTTCCCTCCCCCTCTAGTTATCTTCTTGAGAGCAGGTAGGGACATTTTCCCGAAGAGGTTGGCCAGAGGCAGATGCTCAGTGGGTGCAGGAGTCAGAAACAGGGGCTCTGGCCCAGGATCAGGACAGAACCAGCAGCCTCTTATCCCCACCACCATCACGCTCACCTCACACCCCAACCTCAATGCAATTTAAATGCAAGGTTGTAAAGAGGGAGGGGAAGAGAGAGAGGCTGTGTGTTTAGTGGTTAAACCTTTTAAAGTTTAAGTGCATAAACAGGGCCTTCTCCGTATCTGTCTATAGCAATTCCCCTGACAGTTACAGCAAAATTACAGAAACTGGGTCGTTTATATAACTCTTTGTATTGTCAAAGCACATTAAACGTCTGCCTTTCTGCGCCCTGCTGAGCTGTCTTCAGCTGTCAGATCCCCATACTGCAGCTCCACACACTGAGGATAAAGGACTCTGGCAATGAGTACATGGGGAATACTGGACCCTCAGGTGCAACAAATTTTTGAAAAGATTTTAATTTTCTCTTCGTATGAGAGTCCCACAGTTTTAGAATGTTCTGGCTTCTCTGATTCTTAGCCAGATGCTTAGACACCTGGCTAGTGGGCTTTGTCCTCCCCAGTGGGCAAACCACTATACCTGTATTTCCATTTGGATAAGGTTGAAAGGGCTCATTCATCCATTCATTTAAAGGAGAATTATTGAATGTTTTTGAAACTACTAGTACTTTGAATCAGCCTCTGTTTTTGTCTTGTTAAGTTAACACAAAAAAGCGAT
This sequence comes from Lophiomys imhausi, assembly GCA_907164525.1. Taxonomy (NCBI): domain Eukaryota; kingdom Metazoa; phylum Chordata; class Mammalia; order Rodentia; family Muridae; genus Lophiomys; species Lophiomys imhausi. The sequence goes on along the minus strand of CAJQZJ010000248.1, from coordinate 2,742,992 downwards.
GAGTTTCATTGTTTTATGTTTAATCTTATCTCCCCATCACACCCCTTCTCCCTTTTGTTAGTTTCCTTCATCCCCCCAGTCTTCACAAATTGTCCTTCATTCTGCTTTCACATACATACATCTCATTATCCCCTTGCGCCACACCCTTAAACCTCTTCTCTCCCTTTCATGATCCTCTTCCTAATTTCCTCTCTCTCTCTCTCTCTCTCTCTCTCTCTCTCTCTCTCTCTCTCTC
>CAJQZJ010000248.1:2705686-2742747 GCA_907164525.1 Lophiomys imhausi | reverse complement strand
TCTCTCTCTCTCTCTCTCTCTCTCTCTCTCTCTCTCTCTCTCTCTCTGTGTGTGTGTGTGTGTGTGTGTGTGTACAGAATGGGGGAGAGATCTTTATTAGCTCCAGATTCTAATTTTAAGCCAACAAGCTAGATACCACTATTACTCTTGTTTTATAGTAAGGAAAGTGAGACATAGAACAACACACTGCATGTTGGGATATGCTGCCAAGATTTCCCCGTAACAGTTAGAGCACTGGTTTCCTCTGCTGCTGGGAATATTGATATGTTGTCAGTTCACATTTGATGCTCTGCCTCCTGACCCCAAACTGACCTCAAGAGGTAAATTCAAGGACAAAGTGAGGCAACATTTTACTGGTCCACTGATTCACTGGATTCAGGGCACTTCACTAGGTCCACCTTCTGTCCTAAGGGCCCAAGGAGTCAACTGACATATATTTATTGAAGGAGACTCCTCAGTAAACCTCCTGCATTCTTGTCTGCGCCTCTACTATCATTAATCATGTGACCTTGACAAGTTGAGTTTTATCTTCTCCCCCTACCTCTGGTGGGATCCCAGAAAACACTCAGAGCAGTGCAGCTGGAGATGGAGAGGGAGCTGCAGATGAGGGTGGAGATGGAGAGGGATAGGAAGTTACAGATGGAAGTGGAGATGGAGAGGGAGCCACAGATGCAGATGAGGATAGAAACAGAGATGGAGAGAGACATGCACGTGGAGCTAAAGGTGGAAAGTGGTTTTCTGGGATCCCATCTGAGGTGGGGAGGAATGTAGAACCAAACTTGTCAAGGCCACATGGCTGGTGGTGGAGGAGGTGGTTTACCCTCCCTGCTCAGTTCTACCGTGTATCTAGAGAACTTCCTCCTTGTCGTCTCTGGGGCTGAGACTTCATTCATATTCTTTCAGTAGCTTCATCCTTCAGCCCTCAAGGTAACATGGCTTCTACTTTTACACAGAAGGGATCTTGAGGCCCAGTAAGTTCAACAAAGAGATGGAGCCTGCTGTAGGATTGGAGCCTGCTGTAGGATTGGACTCTTGTGTTTTTCAAATTCTAAAGACCTGGCTTGTTTAGGAGCTCCAGTCCCATCCCAAGCCCTGCCATTGGTCCAGACCAACCCACTCATGTGGACAATGTAGCATTTTTCAGAAGTACTTCTATTTAACAGAATTCTTCCAGATCCTGAAGCAGGAAATTCTTTCCTTATCTCTCTGCTCAATGTGTACATGTGTGTCAGGAAGTTAACTGCTAGAGGAAACAGGCATGCTAACTGAAAGATGCCCCCTATGATGTGACTTGTGGGGTTGTGAGGATTTCCCAAAATTGGAAATATCCCTTATTAACCAGTAACACCTAAAATGCCAGTTTCTTTCCTTTTCTTCCTTTTTTCTTTTCTTTTCTTTTTCTTTTTTGAGACAGGATATCACTATATATCCTTGACTGGCCTGAAACTCACTAAGTAGACCAGGCTGGCTTTGAACTTACAGAGACATACAAACATTTGCCTCCTTCGTGCTTGAGTTAAAGGCATATGCTGCCACAACTGGTTTCGCAGTTTCTTAAAAAGTTAAGTATACTCATAACATCCCTCTTCCCAGGCATTCACCGAAGATAAGAGGAATGAGACATCTACATGCTTATATCTGAATGCTCAAAGAATCTTTATTTATTCCAAGCCTGGAAATAATTCAAGTGTCCATCAGCCAGTGAATAGCTAAGTAGTTGCGACATATCAATATTTTTCACAAATAAAAACTGATAAATGTCTCAACATGGATGAATTCCAAAAACATTAAACAAAAGAGTGTGTGCTTTACGATTTGCATTTATCTGAAGCTCTTGAACAGCTGAAGTCAATCTATGGTGATAGAACCTAGAATAAGGCTTATGTTGGTGCAGGACAGCTTGGACTAGAAAGTTGAAAAGAGGTGGATGTTTTCCATATCTTGCTGGGAGAATGGTTATATGGGCATACCCATTTGCCAAAAGTCATCAAAATGTACAATTCAAATGGATACATTTTGTTATATGTGATTTATAAGTCTCTAATGTTGATTTTGAAAGAGATTGCAGACACAGTAGAAGTGATATTCTTAGCAGGAGTGACATACACACCATAGGGAACCTATTTTGTGTTTTCGGGAAAGGGACTTAAATTTGTCTTCTGCCCTGCTTTCACAAGCGGACATATATTCACTGAACTCAAGCACACAGGAAACAAAACATTTCAGATAACCCTTCCTAGTTGCATATCTAACAGATAACCTGCTTACCAGAATTCTTGGGGGTTAAATTCTTAGGGAAAGACTCCAAAATAGAATTCAAACCAATCTTGCATTGTGAATGCTATAGAAGGGCTGAGGGTCAGTTCTGAGACTGAAAAATCACCAGGCTGCTTTGCCTGATTTTCCAGGAAGATGGTGGAGAAGCTACACAATCACTCAGATGCTTATGACTTAATGCAGGTTTGAAATTACAATCTTGTCACGCTTGTTTAACGCACCACAATGCAGTGAAATCCTATTATCTATCATATATTAATTGTGCTGACAGATGCAGGATCGAACTGTGGACACTGCCAGACACACCCCATTCCCTTGGGAACCAGGGAGCTTGGGAAATTCTGTATCAGCCAGAGTTTCCTTGAGCAATTATTTCAGCCTCCAGATGCAAGCTGGCATGGAATGGGTTGTATTGAGCAGCACCTGGTAGAGGGAAGGATGTGAGTGTGTCTGTGTGTGTATGTGCACATACCCACAAGAGCTGGGGCAGCAGTTTGCAAGATATTTCAGAAGCTAGCAGCAGCAGCAGCAGCAGCAGCAGCAGCAGCAGCAGCACTCGGAAAGTTGAAATGCTGAAACCTGTGAATCAATCCAGACACAAAGCTTTCAGTTTCCAATTCTGTACCTGTTTCCAACATCTTGGAAAGAGTCAATCTGTGCAGAACCTCACACTCTTGGCATTTATCATATTCAGTTCTAGGAGGATGCAGGAACAGCAGGTGTCTAAACCATGTATTTCTTTGAGAAAACCCCTTACCGTCAATAATTGTTCTTGCACACACTCAGGAACTTTTCAGTGTCCACATTCAGAAACATTCAATGAAAAAAAATTCTCATCTGGGTTAACAATACTCCCTCCTCTAATAGCCAAATTTTACAAAGAGCTCAAGAAATTAAATGCCAAGAAACCAAATAGTCCAATCAAAAAATGGGGAACAGAGCTAAACAGAGAATTAACAAAGGAGGAATCTCTAATGGCTGAGTGACACTTGAAGAAATGCTCAACATCCTTAATCATCAGAGAAATGCAACTAAAGACGACTCTGAGATTCCATCTCACACCTGTCAGAATGGCTAAGATCAAAAGATCAAATGACACCACATGCTGGGGAGGTTGTGGAGAAAGGGGAACACTCCTCCATTGGTGGTGGAAGTGCAAGCTTGTACAACCACTATGGAGGTCAGTCTGGCAATATCTTAGAAAACTTGGAATAGCTCTACCTCAAGACCCAGCCATACCACTTCTGGGTATACATCCAAATGATTCCTCACCAAAGCACAAGGATGTTTCCTCATCTATGGTCATAGCAGCCTTATTTGTAATAGCTAGAGACTAGAAACAACACAGATGTCCCACAACCAATGAATGGATAAAAATGATGTGGTACATCTACACAATGGAATACTACTCAGCTATCAGAAACAAGGAAACCTTGCAATTTTGCAGCCAAATGGATGGAACTAGAGAAACTCATCCTGAGTGAGCTAACCCAGATTCAGAAGGATGCACATGACATCTATTCACTTATAATCGGATTTTAGCCATATAGTACAGGATAACTATACTACAACCAATGCACCAAGGGGAAAAAGAACATAGACTTTGTTTCCTATCAATGAGACACCTTGCCCTAGTGGTGCTGCCTTGTAGGCCCCAGTGTATGAGGAGGCTCTTGGCCCTCACAGGACTGCTGAACTGGGGTGGGGGACTGTTATGTAGAGATACTCCAATCCAGAGGAGTGGGATGGAAGGGATAGGAGGTAGAGGGTGGGAGGGAAGGACTGGGAGGGGCGGAAAGAGGACACTGTGATGGAGATGTAAACTGAAGTAATAAATAAATATTAAAAAATAAGGAAAACAAAACAAAACAATACTCCCTCCAAGAGCCAAAGACAACCTAACAAAAACCCCAACACCAGGCATGAGAAACCCCCTTTTTAGTTGTTGGTCAGCATTATCCAAGAGACTCTCAAAACATATGGACTATTGTTATTACCCCTTGGTGCCTCCAAGAGGTAAAAGCCATGTCTATTGTTGGAGACACCATGTACTTCATAAGCAAGGTCCAGAGGACTCAGAGATGGAACTGACCTGAATATCTCCTCCCTGAGGACTAGCTTTCATGGTACCATAAGGTACCATGCAATCTTTCAAATGAAGGAAGCAACCAACAGTCCTACTCAGCTATGATGCCTATGAACCACAACAATGACCAGCACAGCATGATAACCCTAAGGATATAGGCATAGTGGCACTCATACTTTGGTGGTATCCAAAAACCCTCTAATTGGACTTGCTTAGCAAGAGAGATCATGGCTGGTACTAGAAATCTAGCAACTAATCATGGGTAGTTAAGTCTTGGATCTTGGAGGAGAACCTACAACTTCTACTTTAGTAAACCAGCATAATCCCTAACTATAACTATTTATTCTTATACACACACAGATAAGTGTACTTCTCTCCTCTCATCAAGGGAACATCTTTTTTGTTTCTTAGCAATGTCAGAAGCTATACTAATATTAACTCTTTTATGCCTAAACATGACTGTCTAAACATGAGTTGAGGACAATAGACATGCCAAGGTGGATAGGGTAAAGCCCATGAGGCCTCAACCCTACATAAAGAACTGCAGGCAATCAAGGAATGCTAAGAGTGAGAGAAACAATCTTCCTATTGAAGAACTTACCAACTGGTTATCCATTATCAAATGGTAAGCCCTGAATACAAATAACACACAAATAACATTACACAGACTGAGGAGATTATATTTCAGAATATGTATGTACATACATGTACATAGAGAGGCATGCATGCAACTATAGTTAAAGAAAAAAAGAGGCCATGAATTTGAAAGAAAGCAAAGAGAAGTATATGAGAGAGTTTGGAGGGAAGATGGGGTAGGGAAATGTGATTTAATTATAATCTCAAAAAATAGAAGAAGCCCTCAGTCTTTTGCTGGCTGTGGTACTTCAACATCTATTTATCAAACATCTACTTCATGCTAGATCCTGATTATACAGTCAGAAAGAAGACAGAAAACCCATATCCTCTCAAGAAGCTACGTTTTAAATAATCAATGAATATTGAAGTTATATAACGTGTTTCTCAGTGGGAAAAGAGTAATGTAGAGTGAGACAAAAGTAGGCTTCAGCTCTAGATAACGTAATTGGGCAAAGTCTCAGTGAAAAAAATGCAGTTGAGCAAAGGCTTAAAGGAGTGGAAGGAGTCAGCTCTACAATGTCTGGGAAGACAGACACAGGGAGTAAGACCAGTAAAGGCAGAGGCTATGGAAAAGTAGTGTGGTGGAGTAGTAGAGGAGCAACAAGAGGTCAATATCCCACTACTAACTGGGCAAGAGCAAGTGCAACTATGAGGTGAAACTAGTAAGGGTCAGATTGTGAAGATCCTTGTAGGCAGTCATAAGATTTGGGCTCTGACTCAACTGATGTGGGGGCTTTGACTCAGATTGCCAATGTCTCCCTGGCTGCTAAGCTGGGAACATGCTGACCTACAGGGGTAGAAGCAGGGCAGCTACAGTTTGGAACATTTTAATTTTCAGACATTCACTAGATATTCAACTGAAATGCTGAGTGGGAATTTGAACGTACAGTTCTGGCTGGAGACTCAAAACTTGGAAGATACGGGCACATATGTGGTAGTTAAGGTCATGAGAGTGGATTGAATTATTACAAGGGTTGTGATTGGAGACAGAGAACATGAGTCAGTTTCCTCTGACATTAAGCAGTTAAGATGTTCTGTCTTTTTAAACTCTCTACAGTATGCATTTTTTTGAAAACAAAAATGTCCAGATTGAAACCATACTAAATTATCTTAAAATGACAGTAATCATGGTGATAACTGACAGTGGTATCATTTATTTTTATCTTTACACCTACCTAGTCTACAGAAAATAAAGAAATAATGGAATGGCAGCATAGAATTGCTAAAGAATCCAAACCTGGTATCTACAGATAAAAGGATTTATGGACTTATTACGCTTATATTAGAGTTAATTTTTTTTGTTTCTATTTAGCTTGCTGAGGACCTCCACTGGTGTTTTGATCAGGAGCCAGTAGAGTAGTCCAATGATGACAGTAAAGTAGTTCCTATTTCTGATACTCCTAATACCCTAGAATGTTTTTTTCCCTCTCGAGATGCTAGCTGTCCTCCTACTTCATTGTGTTGTTTACTATCCAAAAAGTTAGTAATACTTTTTGTCAGTCCCCTTCAAGCTACATATTTGCATTGCAAAGACTTTGAAAATTGAACTAATAAACATGTCAGTGCCTAGATCTCAGGCAGAATACTGGATGGCTTACATCCAGAACAGTCTGATATATACTATAATGACTCTAAAAGATGAACTCCCTTAGGAATGATACCCAAAGATTGTAAGTAGTACATTCCATTCTGAACCCAATTAGATGAAATAGAAGCAAAAACCACACAATGGAAAAAGGACAGAATCTTCAACAAATGGTGCTGGTCCAACTGGATGTCCACATGTAAAATAATAAAATTAGACCCATACTTATCACCTTGTACAAAACTTAAGTCCAAGTGGATCAAAGACCTTAACATAAGGCCGGGCACATTAAATCTATTGGAAGAGAAAGTCAGAAAAGCCCTTGAACTCATTGGCACAGGTGACAACTTCCTGAACAGAACACCAACAGCTCAGGACCTGAGACCAACAATCAATAAATGGGACCTCATGAAACTGAAAAGCTTCTGCAAGGCAAAAGACATGGTCATTTGAACAAAACAGCTGCTTACAGATTGGGAAAAAAATCTTCACCAACCCTACATCTGACAGAGGGCTAATATCCAAAATCTACAAAGAACTCAAGAAATTAAATGCCAAGAAACCAAATAATCCAATCAAAAATGTGGAAAAGAGCTAAACAGAAAATTCACAAAGGAGGAATTCCTAAAGGCTGAGAGACACTTGAAGAAATGTTCAACATCCTTAACTATCAAAATAAAAATATCCTTCTAGTTTTAATACTCTAATAGTGTAATACATGAAAATGTCCAGATTAGAATCCCAAGTTGCTCATTGTAGCGATGATGACTAAAGTTTCAACTTGCATGAGAAGACACAGCAAACATCAATGATGAGTGAATACACTTGTTGGAATTATCTGACAAATATTTAAAAAATATTCAAACAAGTAATCACAAATACTCCTGAAACAAATCTCAAGTGGAAAGTTACATCAAAGATCAGGGGCAGTTTTGTTTTGCTTTTGAGTTAAGGTGTTCTATTTTGAGGCTGGCCTAAAAGTGACTATGTAACCAAAGCTGGCATGGAATCCACCAGTCTGTCTCAACTTCCCAAATGCTGGGATTACAGACATGTGTCAACACACTTAGCAAACAACAGAAGTTCTTAAACTGAACAGTAAAGGAAGTGCAATTTAAAACTTAAAAAATTGACCTAATATATATAAAAAAGTATCTGTGAATGTGAAGATAGATCAACTACCAATCTGAGTAAACAGAAAAAAAGACTAAAAAAAAAAAAGATAAATAGGGCTTAGGGATCTGTAGAATTTAGTATTTATGCCATCAGATTGCCATAGAAGAGAAAAAGTATGGTGCTAAAAATAGCTTGATACAATAATATCTGAAAACTTTCTGTGTTAGTTAGCTTTCTGTCACTATGACAAACTACATGAGATAATTGACTTAAACGAAGAAAAGGAATCTGGATCTGGTGACACAGTCCTGTGATCCCACTTACTTGGGAAGTTGAGGCAAGATGATCCAAATTTAAAAGTCTGCCTAGGCTACAGAGAAAGGTGGTGGCCTTCCTAGGCAACTTAATGAGATGCTATTTCAAGTAAAATATTTTCAAATGAGCTAGGGATATATATATATATATATATATATTTAGAGTACTTGCCTTGCATGCTCAGAACTCAAGGTTCAATTTCAAATGTCAAAACAAACAGATAAATAGGTAGATAGACAGACAGAGAGACAGATAGACCGATAGATAGATAACAGAAAGAAAACCAGGAAACAGGAAAGGTTTGTTTGGGCTCAGAGTTTTAGAGCTTTTAGTTCATGATCACTTGGATTTATTGTTTTTTGCCTGTGGCAAGGCAAGTATATCTTGGTGGGAGGATGTGACAGAGGAAGCTGCTCACCTGATGACAGGCAGGAAGCAAAGAGGAAAACAGAAAGGACCCAGGCTTCCAATGTCCCCTTCAAAGTCATGACTCCAATGGCTTAGTTACTTTTTCTCAGATTTTTACCTTTTCATGTTTCTACTACCTCCAAATTCTGAAGACCATGCATTTAATACTTGGAACTTCAGAGAATGTTTTGCCTCCAAACTATAGTACTTTACAAGTTTGGCAAAAAACATAAACTTAAAACTTTAAGAAGTCAGTAAAACCAAATAGAATACATCAAAAGAAATCCATGCTCAACTATATCATAAATTGATATTTTAAAAGGTTGAAGAAAACTTCACATGAAAGCTTCCCAACTGAAAAAGCATATTGTGCCCAGGGGAAGAGCAACCTGGATGGACAGTTTGTAAGACATGATTAAAGCTAGTAGAAAGTAGCATAGTATAGTATTTTTTTAAAAAATATTTGTCTTAGAGTCTCTATTGCTATGATAAAACACCATGACCATAAGCAACTTGAAGTAGAAAGGGTTTATTTCACCTTACAACTCTCAGATCACAGTCCATCATGCAGGGAAGTTAGGGCAGGAACTAAAGGCAGCAAACTAGAGTCAAGAACTGAAGCAGAATCCAGGGAGAAATGCTACATACTGGCTTTCTCTCCAAAACTTGCTCAGCCTGCTTTTCTATATAACTCAGAAACCAACTTCCCAGCGGTTGATACCACCCACAATGGGCTGGGCCCTCCCACATCAATCATTAATCAAGAAAAATGATCCATAGACTTGCCCACAGGCCAATCTATTGGAGACAATTTCTTAGTTGAGGTTACCTCTTCTTAGATATGTCTAGGTTTGTGTCAAGTTGATAAAAATAAACCAGCACCGTATTGCATTTTTAAAAATTGTCAGCATAATAAAAATGTATAAATAATACATTTTATGAATGAGAGAAGGAAAAATAAAGACATCCCTCGGTGTTACAAAATATAAAGTAGATTGCCTCTAGAATAATTGCTATGGAAAGCTCTTCAACAAAATAAAAATGTTAATAGGAGAAAAAAATAAAAAATAAATGAAGACCAATGGAAATAGTCTATATCTCAATAAAGGTATTCTTCCATTTTGAGATGTTTACAGTATGTTTTATAATTGAAAGAAAGTAAAATGAAATATGTGCTTAGATACATTTCAGGTAACCTGAAATTAGGTCAGAAAGCTGGAACAGAAGGAATTTTTTAAAACTTAATGACTCTTAAGAAAAAAGCAAATATCAAAATGTCAATTTGTAGAAAATTGCAGTGATAATAAAATAATTTATCGAAATGTGGAAGTATTCCAAACATATCAATAATTACTATAAATCGTCTAAACACATCTATTAAAATAATGATGAGTATTTGTTAATGTAAGAATAAGACCCATCAATAAGCTGTCTACAAGAAACTCATTTCAAATGTAATGATGTAGGTGGGTTAAAAGTGAAAGGAGATAAAAGATGTACTTGACATGCACTAATCAAAAGAAAATGAGCATAGCTTCATTAATATCAGACAAGAAGATGTGAGAACAACAAAAATTACCAGAGATCACGCAAGACATTAAATACTGACAAAAGGATCTATTGAACATGAAGATAAAACAATGTTAAATATGCTTGAACTTAACACAAGAATTTTTAGTACATAAAATTTTAAAAACCTGACATAATTGAAAAGGGGAACCAATAAACCCACAATTTTAGTCAGAAACCTTTCAACATTTCTTTCTCAGTAATAGAAATGGTAGGCAGAACTTTGACCCATATATAAAAGAACCAATCAACAAGATGGAGGCCATGCCTGGTACTGGAAATGCAGTGTTAATGAAATCGTGGTTATTGAAGGAGAATCTACAACCACTAATTTATCAAACCAGCATATTTCCTAACAGTAGTCTATAAACATTTTCTTCATCCTTCTCCAAAGATACCTCTCTTTGCAACAGACAGTGATAGTTACAGAAAACCACAACCAATCAATATGCAAAGTTGTGGAGCACAGTATCAGTGGATATATCTACAAAAAATTCCCACAACTGAGGTTCTTGGAACATTGCAGAAGAGGGGGTGGGAGGATTGTAAGAGCCAAAGGATTACCAAGTTTGCTATGAGATTGTGTCTCTTAGCAACTTCTCAATCTACACTCATGAAATCTCACCAACATGAGCTGAACAAGGAGGACACCAACAAACATGACAAACTGCATGAAGCAAAGCCCATCAGTGAGTCCTCAACTTAACACAAAGAAATATATGCAGCAGAGGAAAGCTGAAAGCAGGAGAGGTAGCCTTCCGCAGGACCAGTCCTGAAAACTATTACAACTAAAATACAATCTCAAAACCAACCAACCAAACAAACAATAAAAGGATCCAAATAATAAAATCAACCAATTGACATTTATAGAATATTTTATAAAACAGCATCAGAATGTACACCAAATTTTTAGGTGACTATGAAGTAGTCACAACAATAGAAAGCATAAACAAATCTTAGCAATTTAGAAAGAATTGAAATGATGCAGGGCATACTCTCAGGACTTATGGAATCAAACTAGAAACTGGTATTAGAAAGGCAAAAGGGAAAGGTCCAAAAACCTGGAAGATTCTACTTTAACACCACACATTTAAACAATACATAGAACGAAGAAAAAAATACATGTGAAAAATTTAAAACATTTGGGGGATTCCAAGATGGCTGCAGCTGGAATGGTCACATTTTAAGTGCGGGGAAAATAGCTAGACCACTGCAGAGATATAAACATGCTTAGCAACCATCTAAGAAGAGCAAAACTGCTGGGTCTCACCCATTGAACCCAGTGACTAATAAAAGTCCCTGGGTGAGACTCTCAGACACTCAAAAAAACAGACTGGCCAGTTGGGAAAGCTGCAGAAGCAGGAGATTGTCACAATGAGAGGAGCTTGTGGGCACGAGCCACTCAAATACCCAACGAGCATCTCCAAACCCCAGCCTCCTGAGCACCCAGCTTCCACAAAAGCATTCCAAAAAGAGGACCAGCAGAGTCACAGGAACAGGTATATTCTCAGCGGAACCATTAAGGTGGTGATCCACAGCACATGCTGAGCTACAGGAGAACAGCTGGACCACCTCGGTATATCTCCAGCAGAGTGGCAGTCTGGGAGGCACAAGTATATTTGCGCTTACCCAGAAAGGTATTGGACATACAGGTCCCTCTACTGAATATAGAATCACTTGAAAGAACACTATGGCCAGACAAGGCAGCAGGTTCCACTTCCTGCAGTGGTACAGTGTCCCGCAGTTCTGATCACTGCAGGGCCTTGGCAGGCAGCTCCAATCGCCAGATAGAGGTACCTCCTGGCTTCCCGAGAGCCCAATTTCCACAAGGTCACTCCAGTACCCCAAAGAGAACCAGCAGAGCCACAGGAATGATAAGATCAGAGAAGGCTGAAAGGCGGGTGGTCAAGTTAAAAGGCTGCGGAACACCACTGAGTCCAAGCCCTGCTGATGGGTTGTGGTGTGCATATGAGATTCCCCCAGCCAGTGCACCTGGCCCCTCCTCAGAAGGATACCTAGTCTTCAGCATCTACAGTTCCAGACCTGGAGCAGCGGGTTTTCAGTCTTTGTGCACTGCCTGAGTGACTCAGACTACAAGGGCTTAGCACTTAGGGCTGAGAGGAACAAAGGTGCCCTGGTGACCAACTAGGAGGAGCCACCTGGAGGAAACAGGACCACTGACTTAACCCTCAGACCAGACAAACTAGCAGCAGGGGACTCTGCAGCTCTAGCTTACAATCTGTGGTCCTCTGAGCCCCACTGGCATCACTAGGAAGACCTGCTAGAACTCAAGACCCTGGAGGCTGGAATAACATATTCCACCCAATCCTTGACCCGAGTTCCCAGTTGGGATACAACTGGAAGGGGTGAACTTTGGGGGACCCACTGAGATCCAGCCTCCAACACAAGATCCCACCTAGCTTGTGGCCTCCAAACTACAACCAAGATTACATGGCCTCTACACTAAAACTCCATCCTTGACACCAGGTCCAGAAGGCACTAGGAACAGTCAGCTAAGGACAACCAGATGGTTAAAGGTCATCGAAAGAAAAAACACTGACAAAAATCAGGGAAATATGACTCCAAAAAATCAGCAATGCTAATACAGCAAGCCCTGACAAAATAAAGATGCCCACTCTCCCCATGTATCTTCAACACAGTACTTGAGGTTCTAGTCAGAGCAATAAGACAACTAACGGAGATCAAAGGGATACAAATTGGAAAGGAAGAATTCAAATTATCCCTATTTGCAGATGGTATGATAGTATACATAATTAACCTCAAAAATTCCACCAGAGAACTACTACAACTGATAAACACCTTCAGCAAGGTGGCAGGATACAAAATTAATTCCAAAAAATCAGAAGTCCTTCTTTATGCAAAAGATAAATCTGCTGAGAAAGAAATTAGGGCAACAACACCCTTCACAATAGCCACAAACAATATAAAATACCTGGGGGTAACCCTAACCAAGCAAGTGAAAGACCTGTACAACAAGAACTTCAAGTCCTTGAAGAAAGAAATTGAAGAGGTCATCAGAAGATGGAAAGATCCCCCATGCTCATGGATAGGTAGGATCAACATAATAAAAATGGCCATCCTACAAAAAGCAATATACAGATTCAATGCAATTCCTATCAAAACACCAATGCAATTCTTTACAGACCTTGAAAGAACAATTCTCAACTTCATATAGAATAGCAAAAAACCCAGAATGGGTAAATCAACCCTGTACAAAAAAAAAAAAAAAAAAAAAATCTGGAGGTATCACTATCCCAGATTTCAAGCTATAATACAAACCAATAGTAATAAAAGCAGCATGGTACTGCTACAGAAACAGACCAGTGGATCAATGTAATCGAATTGAAGACCTAGAAATGTATCCACATACCTATGGTCACATAATTTTTGGCAAAGCAGCCAAAACCATAGAATGGAAAAAGGATGGCATCTTCAACAAATGGTGCTGATCTAACTGGATGTTGACATGTGAAAGAATACAAATAGACCCATACTTATCACATTGCACAAAACTTAAGTCCAAGTGGATTAAAAAACCTTAACATAAAGCCCTACACACTAAATCTAATAGAAGAGAAAGTGAGGAAAAGCCTCATACTCATTGACACAGGTGACAACTTCCTGAAAAGAACACCAATAGCTCAGGCTCTAAGACCAATAATCAATAAATGGGACCTCATGAAACTGAAAAGCTTCTGTAAGGCAAAGGACACTATGTTCAAACAAAACCGCAACCTACAGATTGGGAAAAGATCTTTACCAACCTCACATCTGACAGAGGGCTAATATCCAAAATCTAAAAAGAACTCAAGACATTAAGTGCCTAGAAACCAAATAATCCAATAAAAATTGGGGTAGAGAGCTAAACCGAGAATTCACAAAGGAGGAATCTCTAATGGCTGAGAGACACTTGAAGAAATGTTCAACATCCTTAACCATCAGAGAAATGCAACTCAAGACAACTCTGAGATTCTATCTCACTCACACCTGTCAGAATGCCTAAGATCAAAAACTCAAATGACAGCACATGCTGGTGACATTGTGGAGAAAGGGGAACACTCCTCCATTGCTGGTGGGAGTGCAAACTTGTACAACCACTATGGAGGTCAGTATGGAGATATCTTAAAAATCTTGGAATAGCTCTACCTCAAAACCCAGCCATACCACTTCTGGGTATACATTCAAATGATTCCTCACCAAACCACAAGGACATCTCCTCATCTATGTTCATAGCAACCTTATTTGCAATAGCTAGAAACTAGAAACAACCCAGATGTCCCTCAACCGAGGAATGGATAAAAAAACTGTGGTACATTTACACAATGGAATACTACTCAGCTATCAGAAACAATGAAATCATGCAGTTTTCAGCCAAATGGATGGAACTAGAAAAGCTCATCCTGAGTGAGCTAACCCAGACTCAGAATGATGCGCATGACATCTATTCACTTATAGTTGGATTTTAGCCACATACTACAGGATAACTATCCTACAACAACACACCAAAAGGAACAGGAACATGAACTCTGTTACTTGTTAGTGGGACACTTTGCCCTAGTAGAGCTTCCATGTAGCCCCCCCCCCCCCATGCAGGAGGAAGCTCTTAGCCCTCATATGACTGCTGAACTGGAGAAGGGGCTAATATGTAGGGACACCTCACTCCAGTAGAGGAGTTGGATAGGTGGAAGAGGGGGTAGAGGGTGGGAGAGTGGGACCAGGAGGGGTGGAAAGAGGGAACTGTGATAGAGATGCAACTTCAAGTAATAAATAAATATTAAAAAGTTACCCTGCTGAAAAATTAAAACATTTGAACCGAAGAAAACAAAAATACCACAGCTTGAAATTCATGCTAAGTATATATAAACAGTGCTTAAGGGGAAATTCATAGTTTTAAATGTTTATAGTAAATAAGAAAAAATGCTGGAAATAATAACAAATAATGTCTATCATAATAAGTTAACAAGAGAAGAACAAAATCAGCTCCAATTAGGCATAGAGAATGAAACAATAAAAAGCAGAAACCAATGAATGTAAAACAAATGACAGAGAAAATCAACCAAGCAAAAATGGGTACTTTGAAAAGATCAATGTAATTGATAAATTTCTATTGAGAATGGAGAGAGAACACAAATTCTCAGTATCAGGGAAAGAGACTCCTAGTACAGATCTTGCAAACACTAGAAAGCTAATAAAGGGATGATATGGCCAACAACATTGTGCACAATATTTTGGCAAGCTAGATAAAATGAATCAGGTCCTTCTAAATCAGAAATAAGAAAAACTCACTAAGATGAAGTCAATAACCTAAAAAAAAATCATTCAGTTACTAAGTTAATTATGTTTTAGTTCAAAAATCTGCATAAGACTTAAAGAAATGGCACCAGTTCTTTAAAAAAACCTCTTCTAGATAACAGTAGAAGATGGAGCTCTTCTTGGCTTGTTTTCTGATGTCAACAACATTTTTCTGAAACTAAAACCAGACAAAATGATTACAAGATGGAAGGGGACACACTAATATGTCTCATGAGCATACATACAATCCCAAGTGGAACAGGAGATATTTGAATATATCAATCAATAAAACTTCAAGTCAGTCCAATGGGGTATATCCCAGAAATGCAAAACTCAAAAAGTGAATACATATATTTCAAAATATTGGCATTTTAAATGAAGAAAAACACAAGACCACCTAATCTTTTTTTCTGACCAACTTATACCCAAAAAGCAGATGATAATATCCAATGTCCATTCATGATTTAAAAAATAAAACACTCTTAGTGTACTAAAAATAGAATGATACTTCCTCAACTTGATAAATCACATGTATAAATCTGACTGTTAACATGTTGTTCAATGGCAAATAATGGGACACTCTCTCTCTCTGTGAGGAGAACAAAGGAAGGATGATCAAAATTGTGTCCCTAATTTGACACTAGTGAATTGGGCCAGTAAGTCAGAGAAAAAGAAATAAAATGCATATAGACTGGAAAGGAAAAAATAAAATTGTCCCCTTATAGGCTATGCTTGTCTATATAGTAGATGCTAAGGAACCTACAAGATAAAGGTGACTCCAAATATACTCACAGAACCAGTACGTGAGTTTAGCAAGTTTGCAGATATAAGTTGAACATACAAAAGTCAAAGACAATTTAAAAGAGCAACACAACTTATAATAGTTCCCAAAGAGTAAACCACTTAGTAGTAATGAAATGTGTAAAGGATCGATACAATGAAATCCAGATAACACAGAGGGAAAAATAAAAGCCGTCTTTGAAAAAAATGGAGAAAAGTGGGTTCTTATGGAAAAGTGATATACCATATGTGGTGGTTTGTATCGGAATGTCCCCCATAGGCCCATAGGGAGTGGTACTATTAAGATATATGGCCTTGTTGGAGGATGTGTGTCACTGTGGAGTAGGGCTTTAAGCTTTTTAATGAGGCACACAGTCTTCACTTCTGCTGCCTGTAGATCAAGATGTAGAACTCTCAGCTCCTTCTCCAGAACCATGTCTGCTGGCATGCTACCATGCTTTCTGCCATGATGCTAATGGACTAAACCTCTGAAACTGTAAGCCAGCTCCAGTTGAATACCTTCTGTTATAAAAGGTTCCATGGTCATGTGTCTCTTCACAGCAATAGAAACTCTAACTAAGACACCATGGTCATGGATTGTTGGTGTTCAACACAATAAACTCTTGCCAAAATGATTTATAGGTGTAATGTAGTAACCAATCAAGAAGCCAGGAGGATTTATGTGCATGTTGACAAGTGGTTTCTACAATTTATATGGAAAGGCAAAAACACCAGAAGAACTATAACAAATTTGAAAAATAAAGAATAAACAAAACTTGATTTTAAGACATACTCTATAGCTGGGAGGCCTCATTCCTAGTTGAGAAGCTACAGGCAGTTAATAGCTCCTAGGGAGAGGGTGTCATTTTTCTTCACTAGTGTGGCCACTGGTACACTTCCCATGGTCCAATAAATAACCTCATAGACATACACAGGTAACTCTAATTAAACTTAATAGGTTAATAATTAATAATAATAAATAACCATGAATGTAGCAGCGGGACACATCAGGATTGGGATGAAATGTTTTTGGAGAGAATAAGGGTACAGAAAATAGTGTGTGTGTGTGTGTGTGTGTGTGTGTGTGTGTGTGTGTGTGTATGAAATTGTCAAAGAACAAATAAAAATTGGTTTGTTTTTTAAACACTTATGGACCAGGCAGTGGTCCCAGCACTCCAGAGGCAGAGGCAGAGGCAGAGGCAGGCTGATTTCTGAGTTTGAGTCTAGCTTGTTCTACAGAGAAAATTCTAGGGCAGCCAGGGAATACACAGGGAAACTCTGTCTCAGGGGGAAAAATAAAGTTACTCTATAGCTATAGAGATGGAAAGCAAAGAAATATGGAGACAGGCCAATGGGAAAAGCAACTAGAAATAAACTCAGTAGCATGGACAACTGATTTTTGATGAGGTTTCAAGGAGTGAGCACTGGTCCCATTTGGCATTATTACTTCATGGGATCCTCAGCTGTTTTGTTGTGAGGGTTGTGAAAGTGGAAACTCTCCCCCACTGGCCATTTAGAACCCCTGGCCTTCTGTGCCCAGCCAACAGAAAGAGACAGACTCGGAAAGACTTACCCACTCAATGGGGTTTCACATCACTAATGGATAGATCTCTTTTTCTTCATCTATAGATGAGAAAAGTAGAAGTGTAGAACTGTGGCTCTATCCTCAGTATCCCAGAATAGGATTGATAGCAGAAGTTCAGCTTTTGTCTGTTGTCCTGGCATGTATGGGAAATGTCTGGCACAGATGTTCACCTTCTATTTCCTGTTTCCTTTAGTAGTTAGTAGATTGCTAGAGATCCCAGAGCCTTTCCCTCATGAGCCTGGTCAGCTTATGCATTGGTGGTAAAGCTGGAAGGTCATGCCCTCCAACATATTGCCTCTCTTGCCTACTGCCTATAAGTTATGGTCTTCCATTGACCAGGAAATGAAGGAAATCAACAGTGGCAGCCAGGCACAATGGCAGACCAAGGCAAGATGCCTAACCACGAGAGGTACTCATCAGCAGGTGTGTACTGATCTGAGGACTCACACCTATTTCAAATATGTATTTCAGGGTTATAGAGTTGATGTGGGCTCATTTTTATCCTCTCCTGAATTCACATGTTGGTGTTCTTACCTCATGTACTGGCTAGTGCTTACGGCAACTTGGGAAGAAAGAACCTCAATTGAGGAAATACCCCCACCAGTTAGGCCTGTGGTCAAGCCTGAAGAATCATTTCAGTGATTGATATGGGAGGGCCCAGCCTGGACCATTTTCCCTCATGCAATCTCCACCCCCAGCATCCTTCCATCCTGCTTGGTATCCTATAACCAGCATGGACAGTCACAGGTACCACTTGAGTGGCTGCAGGAGATTCTGCTAAAAAGGGGTCTTCCCTCACAGTTAACAGTAGGTTCCTAACAGCCACAGGGGCAGAGCTTAGAGGCTTTTGAGGTTCCTGAGTCTTTTTTAGCAGCTTTGGCCTGTGGGTACCACCTGCTTGGCACTTCCTGGAGAGGAGAAAGGGGGTGTTTTTAACATGTGCACCCTTTCTTCTACTTTTTCTATAGTTTCCCCTAAATAAGCAAAGGTAGTTCTTTCAACACCAGGAGCAAAAAAGAGGGAGGGGACCAAGAAATGAAAGACTCAGAGTGTTACACATAACAGTGGGCATATTTTATGGAAAGCAGCCGACAATCAGTGTTTGCAGACGTCTTTTATTTTATATTATTTCCTCATCTGTTCAGCTTTCTTGGGTGGGAGCCAAAAATTTAATATTCTCAGTCAAAGTCTGCCTTTTATCTGTCAGGTTCAAAATGAAACTGTGACGCTGGAGTTTTAAAGGGTCTCAAGCAACAAGCAGACACACCTCAACAGCACCAGCCCGGGGTCAGTGGTTGAGGGGGATCCTCAACAACTCCTTCCGAGCCACTCTTAGTGGGGCTTTTGATTAAGGGTGGCTGTGGTTCTTTGACTGGAAAGTGGACCACTGTGGGATCCCTGGCTGGCCACAGCCCTTTGTTGATAAAGGAAATCAGCTTGGTGCCCTCATCAGCCATGTTTTCTCACAGATCATGCTGGGGAGATGACTGGCATTTGGGTTGGTTAAAGGGGGCTAGTGACAGAGCAGGCTTGGGGAGGCAGCCCTGTGGGGTTAAGCCCTGCCTGAAACCTCGATGTTATTCTGAAAGATCTTGGTGAGGAGCAGCCCGAGCAGTTTTAAAATGTGTTTCCAGGTTCTTTAGAGAAACCCCTTCCCCCCCCCCCAAAAAAAAACCCTACTTTCTCTCTCCTTCATTATGAATCAGCTTTCATGACTCACCTTGAGTATGAGTATATATATACAACTTGTGTGTATGTGTAGGCCATAGATTAGAGTCAGGTGTTCTTTCTCAGGCACCAGTCTACCTTGATTTTTGGTTTTTGGTTTTGGTTTTGGTTTTGAGACAGGCTCTCTCACTGCCCTGGGATTTACAGATTACATATTAGACTGACTGCCAGTGAGCTCTAGGGGAGCTTCCTGTGCCTTCCTGGTCTTTTCCTCCTAGTGTTGGGATTATAAGCGCACATAATCACACCCAGCTTTTTTTTTTTTTTAAATGGGTTCTAGAGATAGAATTCAGGCCTTCTTGTCCATCTCTCCCACCCACCCCCCACTGCCATGAATCACTTATAATTATAATATAATAAGCAATTATGGAAGTAAAAAAAGAGTGACACTGTGATTTTCCATGTTAGATCATCAACGTAATATGGCTTCTACCTTGATCCCTCTCTGGGGACTCTCACCTCAGGAATCTTTGGTGTCATGTGAGAAATCCAGCTGTCCCCAAGCTACCCTGCTGTGGGGCTGTATGAAGAGACAAAGACCAGAAGCCTCCTCTGAGGTAGCCTGTTTGCATCTCCTCATTTGAGAAGAGGTACCCTAGATATTTGCCCCTCACCTGAAGCCGTTTAACAAACTATATGAGACCACAAGCAAAAGACACTTCACTGAGCTCAATCTTCTCAGAAATGTTAGCACTAATGATAAAAATGATCAACCCTGTGCTACCTCATTGTATCTTGGGGCTGTATATTGTAAAGCCACACACTAGTACAATGACTCCTCTAGTCTGATTTTGTCCCCTACAAAACAGCATTTGTAGAAAGTAGACCCTTTCTACTATACAAATCTACCTTGGGCCATTTATCTCAGGTCAATAGGCCTATATTCCAGCTATTTCTTCACACATGTTGTCTTGGTCCACTCATTCAAACTTTCTGAGCCTTAGTTTCCACATCAACAAAATGGGGATGATAAAATTCAGCTATATGGAATTCACACAGATGGCAAAAGGGTCAAATGTCAGTGACCTGACATATAAGAACTATCAAAATGCCTTTGCCCTCCATCCAAACTAGGTAGTGGAAAAAAACAAAGTACTCATATAGCTGCCACACACATGCAAACTTGAATGACTCTGTGCAACTCTAATAGGAAAGGGACTCTGTAGAACACAGGAACTGTTTGGCAGCATCTACTTATTCTTAGATCTATGATAGTTACAAAGTGGTAGCCAGTGACAGTGTGCAGCTGTGGAGACGAATTCCATTGTAGGAAGCTGAAGAACGAATTCCTTGGTCTCTGTTACTTCTTAATCAATTTGAGGGCCTCACTGGTCAACTCAGAGTTTGGAGGTCTCCTAGAATACAGTGGGCCTGAGATGTAGCACAGTAGTAGAGTGCTTGTTTACCATGCACAAATATCTGGGCTCTATTGCCAGCAAAAATACACATGTGTACATGTGTGCATGTGCGCGCACGCATGCACACACACACACTTAATTTTTTTAAATTAATTTATTTGTTCAAGTTACATCCCCATCACAGCCTCTTCCCTCCTCCATACCTAGTCCCACCCTCTCACTCTTTTCTCCCTCTCCAGCCTCTCCTTTTCCTCAGATGAGGGAAACTCCCCACATATTGGTCTGCCTCAGTTCATCAAGTCACATGAGAGCTAAGAGCTTCCTTGAGCACTGGGGCCCAACAAGGCAGTCCAGCTAGGGTAAGGTGTTCTACTAACAGGCAACAGAGTCCATGTCAGAGACAGCCTCCTCCTACCCAGCTTCATTTGGTAAGGGTTCTGCATGAAGATCATGCTGCCTATCATCTATATATGCATAGGAAGTCTAGGTCTCGTCTATATATGCTTTTTTGGGGGGTTGGTGTTTCAGTGTCTATAAGCCTCTAGGGCCCTAGGTTGGTTGGTTCTGTTGATCTTCATGTGGCATTCCTGTCCCCTCCAGATCCCTCTATTCCTCCTCTCTTCTTGTACATGACTCACAGAGCTCCACCCAATGTTTGGCTGTGTGTCTCAGCATCTGTTTCCATCTATTGCTGGGTGGGCTCTCTCTTAGGACAGTTATGCTAGGTTTCTGTCTCTTTGGGTCTGTGGGTTGTAGGATGGTTATCCTGTACTATATAACTAGTATCCCCTCATAAGTGAGAACATACCATGTGTATCTTTCTATGAGCACTTGGGGTGTTGGGGCAGAAGGATTACCATGGGTTCAAGGCTAGTTTAGGTACATAGTGCATGCTTCAGAAATCTACAACACAAGTTTTCAGTGGGCTAGAATTTCAGAATCTTCCAGACATTGATGTCATGCTGCCCAACTTCAGACCCAGTTGGACTCAATAGTATGTTTGAGGGTCAATTAAAATTGCAAATGGGTTCTTCAGGAAAGAATGAGGCATGCTAATTTTATGGCATGCTCCATGATGAGCACATTGAGCTTGTTCCTAGAATTCTAGGTAAAACACTCTGCACCAAGCCCTCAGCCCTTCTGGAGGCCTCTCCCTTTCTTACAATATGGCTGCTGCTAATAAAGGCGCAAATGCTGCCAAGCACTTATTACAGTAATATTATCTTTATATTATCCCAGCATTACCAGGCTGTGCATAGGGCTGGGGAGGCGGGAGAACCTCTTCGGTGCTGTCAGTAATCGGAGGAAGGCAGTTTAGTTTAATGATAATGACTTACACTTACATAGCTGCCCTCATCCCAGAGGACCCTGGAGCACTTTACAAATACACACTCTCTCTCTCTGAGCCTTTCTAACAAACCTGAGCCACAGCACTGCTTATAAATAAAATATACTCTGAGTGCCTCTATATATTGCAAATGCATGATATAAATATGTATAAATGTAACAAATATGATTTCTGCATGTTACATTTATAATATTCACAAAAAATCGTGACCCATCATGGGTGTACAGCTACAGAAGAGACTGACAAGATGCAGAAGTCTAATAAATACTCATACTGGGCAGCCATTTAGAGCAGATGCCAGCCTGGGGCTCTTAAAAGCTAAAGAAAGCACTCATGGTCTATACTCATTGGGTTCCTTTTTTTACCAAGAAGGTCATTCTCAGGTCATGTTCATTCAACCAGGTCCAACCCAGGGTCCAGCAAACCTACAGATATAAATGGCCATGGTAACTCATCAAGTTGATTCTGGTGTCAAGGTGCTGCATGATCATGGACAAAGGAGGAGACTTCTTTGGCTCTCAGTATACACAGTACTGTCAGCATAGACAGCTAGGCAGAGCTAGTGTAAATTGCTATTTGCTCTTAATCTGTCAAGTCCTTTCTATATTAGCCCTGATTGGCCATGTAAGAAGTCAGACTACTCTGATATTACCATGTTCCAAAGAAGCCCACAATCAATGAACAAGCCCCAAATAGACACTCTGGTTAGGTTAGTTCAGGCTTTGGACATATAAGATAACAAAACTTCCATACATTAGAGCATTAATCTTCAGCCATTTGGCCCCGTTTCTCTGACAGACATTGCTTGTAGAGCAGAAATTATGAAGGACTTGCTTACCCTGTCTTGGCAGAGCTAGGCTGTCGACTTATCTGCTTTCAAGTTTTGTCCTTTTTGGACAGCATTCTGTCTACAGTTGAAGCAAGGGGTTTTTCTTGACAAGAGATAGGCTTGCCACTAATTCAACCATCTCACACTGGAGATTCTTTGATGCTCATCTTCTACTTGGAGTAGAATAGGGGGTGCTGTCAGGAGCTGACATGTCTCGACATCAAAAAAATCTTAAGTTAAGAAAACATCTTTGAATGCCATATTCTGCAGATCTCGTGAGGTTTTTGAAGACGCCCTATCTATCTCTTATATTTAGATAAGCAACTGTTGCTTGTCTCTTAGCAACTTGATTTCTGGTTAGCTTAGAAATATCTGAGAAAGACTGTCATAGTAACTAACAAAATGACATACTTGCATGACTATTAGTTTGCATTTCTTAATTATCCTAAACAGTTTATGACGGTTGATAGCAAAAGGCCAAAACTTCACATTTCATTTTTAAGCATTACTAGGTACAATACTTTTAAGAAGTGTTACCCTTAAAGGTAGCCACTGGTATGTCATTTCTTAGTTTTGGAAGCTGGGGGCCCTGCACTTCTTATATAATCAGATATATTTATCCCTCTCAGGTCTCTGAGGTGGTTGAAGAATAGATAGCTAGAGTCTCATGGTTAAATTTTGAGTTGTTTAGGAATCAAGAGGGTGTTCTGGATCTAAGAAGATGTTTTTAAAATTGTGATGCAAGTTAGTATGAATACTGAGTTAGATATAGAACTTTAAACTCATGGAGATGGTTAGATAGTAGAATGTTAAAGTCAGGTGCCAAATACATATGGACTGGACATTGGGAATGTATGCTAAGCTATATAACTCTCATAATTGTGGCCTATTTATTTTTGTTGTTTTGTATTGTATTTATTGTTATAAGAGAAAGAACCAATTGTTGGTCTGAAAGGGGGAGCTGTTGTGGGGGGAAGATATACCTTAAACTTAAAAAATGGGTAGAGGATGTGGGGTGAGGGGGGAGACAGTGGAAGGGTGGGACTGGAGGGAGGAATAGGGAGGGGATTGTGATTGAGATGTAACTTGAAGAAATAAAAAATAAATTATAAAAAAAGATAACAAAACTTCAGATGATCCAAGCTCTAGACTTTGAGAGTCTCTCCCAGTGTTTGAGTCCATCTAGTTGAGATTTTAGACATGCTAGAATAGAAACAAGCCTACCACTGCTCTGTAGAACATGGATCTGATAAGACTGTCATTCTTCATTACTAAGTTCACAATCTGTTAAACAAGAGTAATCCGGAAAAATAGCCAAACTCCAAATCCATGAGATAGCAAAATAAACTCTGCCTTACTCTATGGTGAATAACTTGAAAGTCACATGACAAAGGATTTGCACATGGAGGTGTTAGGGTGACTTACTATTCTCCGAGTACATTATAGGAGTTTCACTGTCAACACCCCTTTAACATAATCATTTGGAACTTAAAGCAGAAAAAAATCATGTGACCAAGGGCCAAGAGATGTTGTGTAGCTGGATGTATGTGTGGAGATATAGATAGATAGTGAGGGATGAAGACCAGAAACTCACAGAGACTGTGGGAAGGGATCCAGTAATATCAGGGTTAGGGAGGTATGCCAGCAAGCGGCATGCACCTGTTCCTATCACAAGCATAAAGCTGGCCATTGTGATAAAGTGTGGAAAACAGCACTTCACACCCTTACTCTTGAAGAAAGTCTGGATGTCACTAGGAAAATGTACAACACATCGATGACAGCAGGGCTCTTGAAGACACTTAGGTTTGTGTTTGAATGCCCCTTCAGTCATCTTATGACTCCATATCTCTGGCTGAGTTCTTGAATCCCAAAGCCTGGGATTTCTCGCTGATGGTATTAGAGCTTCAGGAGGAGCAGAGCCCTTGTGTGTGGAACTGTTCACAGGCCCCATGTAGATGCCTGCTTACTTTCAACTGGTCTCCCGGGGTGTGCGGGGGGTGTGTGTGCATAAGGAACAGTGTATTCAGGCTTAAGCTCTAGAGCTGCATTTCCTGCTTCAAAGCCTAGTTCCAGAACTTCCTGGTTGTGTTACTTTGGCAAGTTGCACAATGTCTCAGTTCCTCTATTTCCATGTGGATCCAATGAAGATAATAGTTCTGAAGGCTTTATGGAATTGTTGTAGGGAATGAATGTGTGTGTGTGTGTGTGTGTGTGTGTGTGTGTGTGTGTGTGTGTGTCTGTAAAATCAGACTACACACCATTCAAAGGAGGTGCTCAGGGCATGTTAATTGTTGAGGTCCTTTATAACCTGTTATTTCTTTTCCTTTTCCTGCCTCATCCTATTCTCCTCTTTCTTCTCACTGTGCATTAGGGGACCCATTCCTGTCACCCAGCCTAGTTCCTCGCTGTCTGTTGGTATCTTCCAATACTTTAGCTGTCATGGTGTCTCCTTGAATCAATTCAGCAGACACTAGCCCTTTCCTGGAAGAGCTAGTCTTTCAAGAGCACCTTCCTGTCTGTTTTTTTTCCTTTGGTCTCTTCTGGCACATTCTGAAATGGAAACTTGCTCTACTTAGCCTCTCAAGCGAAAAACTGAGACATTGAAGGTGGTGCCTTCTTTTTACCTTTCCTTTTCAAACAACCACTGAATCCTACTGTGCTCCATACAGTCTATCTGGGACCTGTCTACACCTTTCTACCTTCATGGCACCATTGGGTGTAGCCACTATCATTGCTGACTAAGACATAGCCCTGACCCTCCATTGCTCTGAGCCTTTACTTTTACTTTATATTTTCTTTCCATGCAGCTTTCAGAACAATTGCCACTTCCCTACTTAAAACCTGTCAGTGATTTCCCACTTCACTGTGTATAAACTATGAATTTGTCACCTCATATCCTATTTCAAGCCCCTCCCACTTTACTCCTTAGCAATCAAGATCTTTTCTACCCCAAACCCCTTGCACTTCCTACTACCACTGCTCAAAATGACTTGCTCATCCAAGAAGAGATCTCATCCTTCATCCTTCAGCATAGTGTCATATCTGGAAAGTGGTATCTTCTTCTCACTGCTCCCATATAAATCAAGTCCCTTAGGGCCTTTGATATACTTTTCTATTCCCTTGTAATGCCACAATGTATAGCCAAATACTTCACGATTAAATTTCTGATTCCCCCATGAGACTGGGAAGGGAAGGATGCCCAGCCTGGCATATCATTGCCCACCCCCCCAATATCTATTGAGTATGGTAGGAAGCAAGCAAAGTCCTGAGTAAATGTGTATTGTTTGACATGGACACAGCCATGTCAAGGACTCCAGTGCTTTAGCTCCCTTGGAGTGACAAGCCTTTTTCTGGGTCTGTGCACAAATGTAGACAGTATATGCAGAAAATGTCCACTGTCACTTTCTGCCCCAGATGTTTATGACCTGAAGACTGTTCTGCTACAAAGGTCTGCCTCCTCCTTTATCTGTATGTAATAACCCTGCCCCCTTGTTCAGTTGTATGCAATGACCTCAACTTCTTGGTTCAATTCTATGTAATAACTATGCCAGCTTCCATGGTGCTGTGGCTTCTCCATCCAAGAGTCCAGAAGAGCTAATAAAAGCATTTCTATGTGTGTGTTGGTCCTTTCTTCATTCCCTCACTGCCCCATTTAGGTCAAACCTGGGTTCTTGTGTGTGTGTGTGGGGGGGGGGTTAAGATAGAGGCTTACCCTGGTTTCCCATTTGCAGCAACTATAATCATATCATCTGTGATGTCCCACTCAGATCCTCATTCAAAGAAGGGTGTGCTGCTCAGTTGTGGCTTGGAGTATTCATACACAGCCCTCAGCCCCTTCAGGGTAGGTCTCAGCTGCTGAGTGATGATCAAGGCCACATCCCTCCCAGGCTAACCTCCTCTCAGAACTCAGATGAGGTACAAAGGTCTGGCCATTTTGGTCAGTTCACCGTAAAGATGAAGGCCCATCTAAGCTCAGGCGTCCTCCAACTTGATTATGTTGGAGCAGTTGTTAAGACACATCTTGCCTAGTTCCGTGTTGGGCTGAGGTGGGGCTTGGAGACATCTTCAACATGTTCCTGGTGTTGCTGGATGCTGTTGTCCAGGGATCACACTGTGAGAGTCAACACACACATTACAATGGTTCCACTTATGTGTTTTTTACTTAACCATGGTATGCAATGGTACTGGTTAATGGTTTTTTGTTGTTGTTGTTGTTGTTTTGTTTGTTTTTTTTTCAACTTAAAACAAATTAGAGTAATTTTGGAATAGAGGAACTTAATTGAGAGCCTCCATAAAACATCCTGTAAGCAAGTCTGAAGGTCTACTTCATGATTAACAACTGATAGTGGAAGGCCCAGCCCACTGTGGGTGGTACCACCTCTAGGTAGGTGGTCCTAGATTCTATAAGAAAGCGGGTTGAAGAAGCCATGGAGATCAAGCTGATAAGAAACATTTCTCCACAATTTTTGCTTCAGTTCCTGCCTCCAGGTTCCTGCCCAGAGCTCCTGCCCTGACTTTCATGGATGATGGACTACATGCTATTAGATGAAATAAACCCTTTCCTCTCCAGGCTGATTTTGGTGAGTGCTTTATCACAGCAGCAGAAGCTAAACTAGAACAGTAACCAAAATGCATTCAGTAAAACAAAACAAAACAAAACAAAACAAAGCAAAAAATCAAAAGCAAAAACAAAAAAAAATCTTCAAATTTTGAACTTTGACCTTTCCTTGAGTTAACACTATGTGGCGTGACATTCCTTACTACATCAGGCAGTGACTGTAGGGCACAGCGCTCAGTCAGTCCCGTGGTTACTGTGAATGTCACTAAGCTGTGATGTGTGTGGTAGTTTAGAGCTGCTAAATGCCTTTTAAGACAATGGGATCTGGGATCAATCATTGGGAAATAACTTCACTGTAAGTTGAGGAAAATCTGCATAGAGAACTGAAAAACAGATTGAAATAGTCATTGTCCCCTCAGTTCCAATCATTCTAGTCCCTGGGGATAGATGTTGCAGAAAAGTCCCTTTTACCTTGGAATGTCCATTTAATTATATTTTAATCCTCAGAATGAGGTGAGACTTGAATGGATACTTGGTAAGTAGAAAGAATCTAGTAGGCTGAACACAGAAGAATGTTTCATTTCTCCAGGGTTGCCCCTAGACTTCACCCATCCAGGGCCTGGCTTCTAGTCTTGTTTTGCATTCAGCTTCTTGCTCCTAGCCTTGCCACCTTCTGGAGCTCTGCTTGCTCACAAAGCCACCTCCTCAGGCATGTGTCTAGTAGATACTCTCGGCAAAGTCAGTGACTGTTTTAATCTGCTCTCCACACCCCTTACGTGGAAATCTTAAGAAGCGCCACAAGAAAACAGCCATGAGGTGGGCTGGGGCTCTGAAAACTAATTGAAGAACAACTCCTCTGTGAGGCGTTAATACCTTGTGAAGAAGTGAATCTACTGGCTTTTTTTTTTTTTTAGAGTTTAATAAAAATATATATGCACCGTGAGAAAAACACAAAAACACAGCAATAATTCCTTGCACCTTTGTTCTAAGAAGCCCAAAGCACTCCCCATATATTATCATATTCATTATCCTATTTTCTTCACATTTCTCATTAATTTTTTTCTGAGGTGATATATTAATATGAAATTCTAAATCACATTAAGTATACCACAAACCAAACTTGTTCTTTTCACCCTAACCCCACCTTTGTCTTCTCCTTATTCCATCCATCATCTTCTTCTATTTCCCCAGCTGAGGGGAGGTCAAATCAGCAGCTGGTAAGCTGCTGATGGCATGGACAGGGTGTTGGGGGGTAGGCGGTTAGAGCAAGGCAGGTGTCAAAGTGCTGCTGTGCCAGTAGGCAGATTTCCCAGGCCAATTGCCAGGGCTCAAGCCCCTTCCCCAGGGCAACTTGATCAGACCAGGGCCCTGAGGCAGGTCAGAGAGAGGAAGCTGCTCTGCCCCCTCAACTCTCTCTCCTTCATGCAAGAGGGAAAGAATCAGGCTCATTACAGATATTATCATGCAGCACTTCATATTGCAAAGAGCTTTATAATCTCTAATTAGTTATTACCAGAGAATATGGAAATGGCACCTTGATGGAAACGCACAGGACGTGAAACCAGAGTTCTGTAAGCAGGTCAGCCTATGTCTGGCTGCCTGGCCTGGCTGGCACTCAGGAAGTGTGACCATCTGTATGTTGCAAGGCACAAGATTTGTCATCACAGCCAGTGTCATCCTGTAGGCTCTGGATCCAATCAAAACAGTATTCTCAGTCAGACAACAAAACCCTTCCTCTTCCCAGTGTGCTTTGCTTCACTCTTCATTCATTTTTATCGCTTTATTTTATTTATTTGTATGTTTATGTCTACATCAGTATGAATGTACACATGTGCAGGCCAGAGGACAATTTTCAGGAGCTGTTTGGTTCTATACTTTCACCCTGGACCCCAGGGATCAAGCTCAGGTCCTCAGGCTTGTCAGAAAAGTACCTTTTTACCCTCCAAGGGGTGCTTCATTCATATCATGAACCCTGGGCTTCATATGCAAAGCAGAGGAAAAGTCCTTCTAGAAGCTTTCTAAAGACCCGATGAACACATAAGTGTTCTGACCAAGTTCCGAGTTCCCTTCAGAGAATGGAGGAGCAAAGAACACTTATTCACTTACCCAGTATTACCTCAGTCTCATTGGAATGCCTTTATAATTTCCCTCAGAAACTGGAGCTGGAAGGGGACAAGAACACAGTCCACCTAGGAGCTGAATTTGCCACCTTTGAGGAGCATTGTCCTTCCCTGGATGCAGGGACTCTCGTTAATGGGGACTGAAGAAATGCAACGCCCCCCCAAAAAACCCTCAACAATAATGTAGGTGGTAGCGGCAAAAGCCTTTTCTCTAGCAAAGGTCAGAAGTAGGGGTACCATGCCTTAGGTAGTACCCCCGGCTACTTCAGAAACTCAGTGAGAGGACATGTTAACTACAGATGGTCCTTGCTTTCCGTCCTTCCTGGAAATGAAGCCTGGGTTAAGTACTCAGTGATCTGATTACACTTTCCACACTTCCCAACTGCAGTTTCGATGCTGCAGCCAGGTAACCATGTAGAGCTAGAGACACGCATGCGCACCTCCGTCTGTTTTCAGAAAGTATGTATCTGCCAAAGCTCAGTCTTTGGGCCAGAGGCAGCTGTTTTGTCTGCTGCTGGTGGGTTACCTCTCTGAAGCTCCTCTGTGTGTGAGATTGATGTGCTTTGCTTTTGTAGCCGGAGAAGGAGTCTCATATTTCCTTTGCAGATGGTGTCACTCACCATGATGACGTAGCTCGCCCTAAGCTATGGGACATAATACTTGGCCCAGCCTGTTCAGCAAGGTCAGGGACAGCGGTAAGGAGTAGAGCTACACACAGAGGCTTTTGAAAAGCAGCACATGTATAGTAAGAGTCTTTTCAGCTCCTAGCAACCAGTCCTTTCCATTTCACCTTCCCTCTGTTTCATGCTGAGTCAACCATCAAGGAGTTTAGAGCCAAAGGCTTTGTTTAGCAGCAATTCTCAACCTGTGGGTCGCAGCCCCTTTGACAAATCTCTATCTCCAAAAATATTTACAGTACAATTCCTAACACCAGCAAAGTTGCAGTAGCAATGAAAATAATTGTACGGTTGAGGATCACCTCCTGAGGAACTGTATTAAAGGGTTGCAGCGTTTGGAAGGTTGAAAACCACTGGTATAGGGCACTAACTATCCATTCAGATGCTTTAGCAACACCTTCGACCCCTAACCAATAGCATTCTTATTTTTCCGAGGCCCTCCAAATCAAAGGGGATGGATGTGAGATATCTGCTGTTCCTTGTGATTTCTGGGCCCAAATGGCCTCCCGCTGAACTCCCTTGGCCTACCTAAAACCATAGTGCATTTCTGCATCCAGCATCCTTCAGTTCTCTGCCTTCCTTTTCAAACTACTCACCTCTAGATACTTCAAGCAGACAACAGACTGCTCCATTATGATGGTGACCCAGAATCTTCTTCTCTGTGCTGAATACAATGGGAAAAGAATGAGAGGCCATCAAGTGTGGGTGGGCATACCACACAGTCATTCATCTCTCTAGC
This sequence comes from Lophiomys imhausi, assembly GCA_907164525.1. Taxonomy (NCBI): domain Eukaryota; kingdom Metazoa; phylum Chordata; class Mammalia; order Rodentia; family Muridae; genus Lophiomys; species Lophiomys imhausi. The sequence continues at coordinate 2,711,720 of CAJQZJ010000248.1, read as the reverse complement.
TCCAGCTGTCTACCAGCTGCATCATGGCCCCAACTGAATGCTGTGCAAAGAGTCTTAATGAAACACTTAATCCACTGTAATCGCTTCTGGCCTTGTTCTAGACAGAATTGTGCAGACACACTCACATGAGGGGGCTCACTCTCACGTGCACACTCACATAAGCATATTCAAGACCATAACGCTGTCTCACACACAAGCACACTCTCATGTGTACTTGAATACAAATACACTGACTCATATATTTTGACTATGACCTCAGCCCTTAGATTTGGCTTCTGTTCCAAATGTAGCAATGCAAACTGAGTCAAGACTGAAAGGAAAGGTGGGACTACCCCAATTTCTTCCCACAAATAACTGCTATTGTCATCGGCATTTAAGTGAGGTGGAATGTGAGAAGGTGTTGGTTTCGGCTTTGTTCGTAGAAGACTATGAAGGACCTGACCTTTCTTTACAGCTAAGAGTTACAGTGGTTATAGGTTATACTGTCACCATGGGGATTGGGAGAGTGGGTAGATAAAGGTGACAAGACTAGTTGGCGAGTGTGTGGCCTGAGCAGTTGTTCCCAAGGACAAATGAGAAGAAGAGAATAAAAGCACACATTTCTTTTTGTTCATGGATAAACATGTTTCTGTTGGTTTGCTCAGACCCACCAGGCATGACCACACAGACATGAAAACTGGAAGGTCCATGACTCAATCATACAGGACGGAGGTAGAAAAATGGCAGCTTTGTGGCCATGCGTAGGGCTGCCTCTGAGCTGCTCTTCAGAAAGTGTCTCTTCTCCCGTATTCCATGAGCATCTTTTCTGAGCATCCTGCATCATACAACTCTAAGCAGGGAGAGGTTGCTGTCTGTGTGATGTTAGAGTTAAGGACTCAGATCTGTGTGACATCATTTCACTGAGCCTTGAGAGCCTTGATTTCCTTCTAAGTAAAATGAGAAAACACAGTATAATCCATTTATAAGCCCTGCGATTGCATTCTTGCCTTGCACGGGAGAGAATGCTCAGGAGAAGGGTAAATCCTTTGGTCTGGCATTCAAAGGCAGTCTCACTGGAGCCTGTTCAGCCTGAGAAACCAGTCCCAGGGAGTCTATCTCTCTCCCTTGCAGCACACCTTCTCTCTACTTCTTTCACCAGCTCTCGATCCCTAGCTCAGCCCCTTTCCTGTCTGCTCCCCATTTTGTCTTCTCATTTCTTCCCTTCCTTCTTCTTTTTTCTTCCCCTTCCCTCTTCCAGGCCTTTTGCCCTTTACCGCCCGTCCTTCTGCTCTACTTCCCTGGTCCTGAGAAGCAGCAGCAATCACTCAAAGCCCCTATTTCCATGAACACCCCCCCCACTCCATTTCAGCACAGAGCACCAGCAAAAGCATGCAATGACAGACAAATGACCCAACTGGCATCTGCACCCCTCAAATGGATCACAAGATTTGCTTGACACTCAGTTTTTCTCATCTGACAAGTGGCGATAAAACAGCTGACAGTCCTATGGCCCAGTAAGCCATACCTCACAGACTTTCATTTTCTTCCTGTCCCCCCTCTATTGAGCTATTGTTCAAAGTGGGACACTCACCCATTCCTGGGTGCCTGGCAAGCACCTCCTCTACCTGTCAGACTGCACCAAGGGTAAAAGAATGCAAAGTATAGTGACTCTTGAAGGTCTACGGACCCCAGCAAGGGTTGATGATACTTGCTTTCCAGCCTGGGGTCAGCCATGGAAAGGCTTGATGGTTTTCTCCCAACTCTGAAATGTCAGCTTTCAACAGAAAGACTGAACAAGCTAACTTTGTTCGCCTTACTTTTCCATGGGCTTCCTCAGTCCTGTTCTCATGGAAAAAGCAGGAATGTGCAAGTGCCTCTGAAAGGTATGCTCAGGTCATATGAGTGTTTCTCAGGAGCATGTGAAAGCCCTGTGGGTTTCTGTAGGGGTGTGAGGGGGAGTGGGGCATCTTCTGGATTTAACTTGGGCCCTAACATTCTCCATACCTGCTTGACACCTCTTATAAGTGAGTACATCTCCCCACTTTGAAGTGTTTCCCTTTACATGCTGAGAATACACCCTATACATCATTTCAGGGAAATCCTCAGTTTTCCTATTCCAGGAATACACAGAATTCTGACTTCTCCTAGTCCCATTTTTCTTACCTGTACAATGGGGTTAGTGGCTGCTTTGACTGTCCATGATGGATAGGCCTACAAATAGTGCCAGCTGATTCACAGGAAGGCCATCCTTGAGCTATAAGAACTGCAGAGACATCAGCTCTTTTTAGAGAACACAAGCCAACTTTGAGTTTGTTTGGTTTCGATCAGGGAACCAGGAAATGAAAGGAGAAAGTTATCAGAGAAGGGAGAAAAAAGAACCAGGGAGGGAAGTGAGTTGTGGGAGGACTACAGGGGATCCTTAGATAGGTAGTTTAAAGGGAACCTAAGGAGTCAGATTCCCAGACATAGCTGTTCAAGGGCCAGTTGTATGAGCTCTAGGCGCCAAGGTTTACTTGCTATATTCAGCAGCAGATCCTTCTTCCTTAAACCATTCTGTGACTCTAGTTGCCCTGCGGCTCTTCCTAAGAATCAAGACAAAATGACTCACCTCCCATTTCAGCCTCTCTCATCTCCCATCTGGCTTCCTCTCTTCACCCTGCCCCAAGACTGCCACTCTGAGGTGATTCCTGGTATCACCTCTTGCTCCACTATAGGATCCTGCAGACTCTGGGCTACTCAGCTGGCACTGAAGGGCATGGAGCATTATCTGGAACTGACAGCCAGCACCTTGAGGTGACAGATCATCACCCCCAACACCCGCGCCCTGAATAACACACTGCAGCAACTTCCCTGTTACTAATCTGCCCACGACTGCTGGCCTGTCCAGGGGCAGAAGCGAGAGTAAGAAGGGGTTGGGTAGTATTGTGAAAAAAAATGAGAAGATGAAGAGAGTAGGAAGGTGAAGGATTAAAAAAAAAAAAAAAAACCAGAAGGGTAAGGAGAGGGAGTGAAGTTGGAGAAAAGGGAGAGAGAAAAGGAAGGAAGTAAATAGGGAGAACGGGAGGAGACAATTTTATGTTCCCTGTGCCATTCCTTCCTCACAATTCCATGAAGATTTCTGTAAGAAAGAAGCCATAGGAAAGTGAACATAGGAAAGGGAGTCTGGAGAGAAAGCCAGGTACACAAGAGACTTCTAAAGTATGTATTTCACTCTGGGATTTGGAAGAAGCAGAAGACAAAAATTGTGGCCCTCTGAGGGTCTGACCAGTTCTATGAGAGAACCTGGAAGTACAGGTTCAAGGTACATTCTTGTCTGTTCTGTCTAGGATGCTCACTAGCCTGTGGCAATCTGTGCTTAGCAGTAGGTGCCATGTTTATAAAAGGGGGATAATGTAAATTCACGCTTTACAGCGATGGAAAAGGTAAATTAAGTGAGGCAAACAACAACAAAAAAATATGCCCATGGGAGTTGCAGCTGCTGTCCTATCTCTCAGCTGCTAACCACGGGTCCATATTTTCCTGGGATGGGATGGAAGCCCTCTTGCCCCTAAATGTTTGGTAAATTACTACGCCTGCCTTTGAACTACTTGCAGTGAAGGGCAATGTAGGGTGGGAGTTGGGGGGGGGGGTTAAAAAACACATTCCTTGTTGGAAGACAGGCAGCTGTGTGGTACCTGCCTATTGTCTATTCAGTTCTTTTCTAGGACTCTGTTTCTAGGGCACCTCATCTAAAGTAAAACCATCTGAATAAGTTGAGACCAAGAATAGGCATGCATTTGTGAAATGGGTCTCCTGGTGACAGGAGGACTACACACAGCTCTGGCACTACCAACAGGGGCCATAGTAAGTATGTGTGTGTACGCCTCAGGCAGGTGTCAAGCTGTCCTGGGATGGCCTCACTACTCCAAGGACTTAAAGAGAAAGTTGAGTGGGAGTGCAATGACTTCAAATGAAAACAAACTGGGTGGAGTGTTCCCCATGGCTTTCTGTGGTTTCCTGGGATACCAAGCACACACGGCTCTTGCAAAATGAGGCTGGCACTGTCCCTCAGACATTGCAAAAACGACCATGGAAAAATGTACAGATGACGACGAGGAAGCAAAGGGGAGAGAAGGCTGCTGATCTGGGAAGCATGTGAGAATAGCAGAGTTTGAGACTCCTGTAAAGACTAAGAAGGAGCCAGGGCACAGTTGAATGGGGGATGTGCCGGCAAAGGCAAATGCTTCCATTTTGTGTGCAATTAGTCTAGGGATGCCCTCATTTGCATAAGGTTCATAAATTTGCATAAAATTGCTGGAGGCCCTAACCACCAGTACAGAAAATAAAATAACATGAATCAATTAGTGGGTCTGGCTGCTGTGACTGAAGCAGGTGTGGTGTGAGGGAATCTCCTTCTTATAACGGAAATCATGCTGCATTAGCAGTAGGGCAGAAGCCAGAGCAGGTCTTAGCAGAAGAGCCTTACTCCACCCTGCCCAAGGAGGGACTGGCCATCTCAAAAGTGTGGACAGTCAGATGGACTGAGAATGTGTAGAGGTGTGGAATCCAGGCCTAAGGCAGCAGGTGGTTAGTAGGTCAGGGCTTATGAGAAAAGCAGGTGGGGTCAGCCTGAAGGCTGAAAAAGTCTGGAGAAGCTTATCAGTGTGGTCCCAGCACTTCAAACCCATTTTTCCCTGGCCTGAGCTCACACACTTTCTTTCATTTTAGCCTTCTCAGTGTCACCTTAGGAAACTGGTGAAGTAGACCCACTGTAGAGATGAGGATATTACAGCTTAGCCTGGTATGCCACCAGCAGATGTCAGATAGGGGCCTGGCCAGTGCCAGAGACCCAAAGCTACCTCCCAAGGAGCCTGGCGCCGGGCATCTGGCAGAACCTCAATAAATATTTATTTAAGAAATGACTGATGATTGTGGAGATGAGCTCTGAGGGGAGGTGAAGGTCAAATTGAGGACGCCCTAGCAGTGCTTAAGGAAGGCAGGTTGGGGCTGGAGAGGTGGCTCAGAGGTTAAGAGCACTGGCTGTTCTTCCAAAGGTCCTGAGTTCAATTCCCAGCAACCACATGGTGGCTTACAGCCATCTACATTGAGATCTGCTGCCTGGGCATATATGTAGAGCAAATACTGTATACATAATAAATAAATAAATGTTTAAAAAAAAAAAAAAAGGAAGGCAGGTTAAGAGTGAACCACAGGACACAATTTCCTTTTAAAAAAAAGTGCCCTATTGGTCATCCTGGGTGTCTGGGGAGATGGAAAGATGTAGCTGAGGCATGATGTCCAACACTAGAATTTCTGCAGGAGGGTCTTTTACCCTGCCCTCTTTGCTTGCTCACCTTGAGAGCCTTGCCACACTTACCCATAGACCCAATTTTCAATTCAATTATGGTCTGGAACCTGCAGTTCTTGGTAAGTCAGCATGGCCCTGGCTAACGAGGAAGCTGAGCTGGGGGAGCCAGCTCTTATCTCTCATTTCTAACCACTCACCTAGCCTAGCTGATGAATCACCAATTTTTCTTTCCTTCTCTCCCCTTCTCTTTTGCATTGACCCTGCTGGTTTATAAGAACTCTCAGGATTTTTTTTTTTTTTGTCTCTGCTCTCTCCCTGAACCTCCTCCTCCCCCAGAGTCACTGTTAATGAATCAAATTGCCCTTAGACTTGAATTACGGGGAAAGCATCCTCATCTACTACTGGCAGTAGATGGGGTGGCTGCCCCCAGATTCACACTACCCTTGTCTCAATGCCTCAGAGTAGATGTTTATGTTTGAATCTAGCATTCTTTATCTGAGAAAATGGTCTACTGATGGGAAACAATTACCTACCACTTACCCCACAGGGCTGATGGGAGCAGATGGCACGTGCGACAGAGAAGCAGCACAGTGCATTAATGTCATCAGCAACGATCACAGCCATAATGAGTCCCCATGATGGGGACTGAAAACTGGAGAGAGGAAAGAGCAACAGCTGGGCACTTCTTCAGCCAGATCTGGTCACAGCCACCCAAATGGCCTGTTCCAGTTTCCTTAATAGGCAGAGGGTGATGGGAAGCTACAAGGA
>CAJQZJ010000248.1:2680883-2705676 GCA_907164525.1 Lophiomys imhausi | reverse complement strand
ACACACACACACACACACACACACACACACACACACACACACACACACACAGCTCTTGCTTTTGTCCCTACCTATTATCAGACAGCACGTGGCAATTCGTTGTTTACCTGGGCCCACTGAATGGCTTTCTTCTGCTCTGTTTGAATAAAGCAAAGCTTGGGTGTGTGCATGTGAGATCTCTCTCTCTCTCTCTCTCTCTCTCTCTCTCTCTCTCTCTCTCTCTCTCTGTGTGTGTGTGTGTGTGTGTGTGTGTGTGTAAAACCACACAGTAACTCTGCTAACTCTACCCAAAAGGAAGTGCAAGGGAGACTCATGGTAAAGTCCAGAAAGTAAGGCCAACAGCCACAGTCAGTGAGCTTGGGTGCTTTGATACAGGGGACTGGAAAGACAGGTCCACAGGTTATTTTCTTAGCCATAGAAAAGGATAAGGTCAAAAGTCTAAGCTCCAGCCTGCATTCCTGATACTTTGACGGATTTAGGCAGGAAAGGAAGACTCACTCCTGTTCAGATTGTTCCTGTTTTCAGGTTGTATTATGGCCATAATTGTGTTGCCGACCCCGGTTCCTTAAAGCATGGGGCAATCCCAGAATCCTCATTCTGATCTCTACCCCATAACCAGGACCACTAGGTTTTGGTAGGAAGAGCATTAATTGACAAGGTTTCAGGACAAAATTTGGCTTTGAAGTTGGCCATCTCTGAACCTATAGGATCGTGGCAGCGACCCATACATAGTTCACTCGGCTTCTGAAAGAAGGTCCTATAACTTCTATGCCTTTTTTCTCAAGGGTCATAGAAACCTGATTCTCCTGAAAGCCAATTTAATGGAATGTTAGAAATATGGGCAATTCATACACATTCATACACCACCTTTCCAGTTTTCTGAAGCAGAATTCTCAATACCTCTGATGCTGCTGGTCCAAGTAAGCTTTCATCTCTCTTTTCACTCCAGCACTAATGGTTTCTAATGGGTTGAGGGGAAGAGGCAGGTTTCTCTCACTAATTCTAACAAAATGGCTTTTGTTTATGCCTGTCTATGGGTAATGGGTGGGTGTTTGAAGGTGTACAGCCAGATCAAACAGAATTCAGTAACTTATCGTTTACACATGAAGGGCCCCCATACCCCCTCTGAAGGCTCATGTACTAAAGGGCTGGTCCTCAGCTATCGGAACTGCTTTCAGAGGTTCTGGAAAATGTGAAGCACATGGAGGGGAAACTCGAGAAAGTAGATTGGGACATATACATAAAGACTGTATCATGTCCCAGGTCTCCTCAAGAATCTCAGTTTACTTTCTAACTGCCAAGAGTTACACATCTCTGCTTCACCATGCCCACCCCCCACAATAATGGAGCAAACTTTTTGAAATCCTGAGCAAAAGAAATCCTTCTCCCTGTAAGTTGCTTATGCCAAGCATTCTGTCAGGCAGAACTAGACCCCTAGCACCAATTCCAAATGACTTGGTTCACTTTCAGATGTAGCAATATTTAGCATGGTTATTTTTTTAAATGAGGTCATAGGATGTCAAAATTGCCAAAGGACATGGAAAAGAGATAGTGCTTTGCTTTTGCATTTGTCAGAGAAGCAAACTGAGGGTCAGAGTAGATGAATGTGTAAAGTCACAGGGTTTATGATGCCCTCACACCAGGTCACTGGACAGCTTGATACATTGTCTATTAAATTATCTAGACTTCTTTCCATTATTATGTGCTCCTAGTTTATGTTATAACACAGCTTTCGCTGTTTGACACAGACAAGGATGATGTTTAGCAAGAGAGAGCAGTGCTTTATGCTTCCATGGTTTTTAGTCTTTGTAAATGCTCAGAGCTCCCAAGCACACTTGGGACTTGGTCTGACTTCCGTCTCATCCACTCTTTTGAAACCTCTCTTTGCAAATATCTGTTTGTTACTCCATTCAAAAGGCTCTCTCCAGACCTCATTGACTTAACACTTTGGCAGCATTTGACACTACTGACTCTGTCTCCTCTCCTGAATGCTCTGGCTTAGATTCTTCAGAAAGCATCCTCTGTGGACTGGGATCAGTGAGCAAGCTACCAATGGCTTGCAAAGAGATGATCACATGAACGTTGAATAACAACTATCTTTGTGACCATTTGACCAAATAATTTCTACCTTCTAAATTTAGTAGTTGAAAATTGGCTGGTTTTTTGAATATAATTCTAGATTTTTAAATTCATTTTTTATTGCATTTTGTGACTTAAGTGTTGATTGATAGGCAACAAAATGGGGTGGTAGTTTTACTCTTCAACTAGTAGAAACCTTGGGTCAATCCTTATTTTTTCTTATGCTGGCCTTCATGTCCGCACACCTACTACACTGTTTTCCAATATTTACATTTTTTTCATCTCAGATTCAAACTGTTGGATATTTAGAACTCAGGGAAGCGGTCCCAGCCTCCAGAAAGCACCTCTTTTGTGCTGTTCTCATAACAGTTTATGCTGGACACCATCATGTCTGTAGTCCATCACTGTGTTTCTAGTCCCTAGTCCAGGATATGACACACGGAGGAAATGTCATCATTCCTTTTGATGTGAATGACTTTCATTCAAGGTGGTCATGAAGTCACCTATGGAGCAATGAATTTATCAAAGGTATTTTCTTCCCACTTATATCCTCTGTTTCACTGGCCTAGCCTCACTCTTGGAATAGACATCGTGACTGTGAAAAATTAGCAGTCAATTAAGAATGGCCAGGTCTCATCTGTGCTCCACGTCAAAGTGAGAAGGCCTCAGACTATAAAGTATCCCATGTGGAGGACAATTTCCTTTTCCTGGGGAAAGGGAAGGAACAGTGAGAATCTTTCCAAGCATAAAACTCACTCTGAAGGCTTCACTGCCATCCAGGGAGATTGGCAGCTTATGTTGGGAATCTATCACCTTGGTATGAGCACAGATGAAGACTGAAGAGCCTGAGTTTAAGTCTCACTAGCTGAGACTAAGACCCTACTCAACTGACGGCATACCACGCCCCTTCCACCTCCATGCCTCAGCACCCTGGAGGGTGAGTGAATGGCAGGTGATGACCCCTGGAGCTAAAGTAAGGAGGGTGCTAATTAGTGACTGTCCCACATGGGAAATAGAAATGTCAAGTGCTACTACTAATAGTCATGTTTCCTGGGCTCTGGCTTCCAAGGTCCCTTGTGCCTTCACTCCAGAACCTGCGAAGAAACAAGAAACATACTACGGAGAAAAAAAAATCTGTCATTGTAGTATACCTCAGTATGGATGCAACAATAAAATGCAAATAAATATGTTGCCATTCTGCAGTGACCCAGCAGACAGAATCCAAACGAAAAGGTTAATACAGAAAGTGGAAAACATTAACATGAAAAAAATTCCAGAAAACAGTAAAAGAGCAAATGGAAAAGTGGGGAAAACAATTTTTGTATAGGCAGCAATTGGACATTGAGCTATTCAAGAGTACTTTAATGTGTAAAGTACTCATATCAATAATAGCATGAGGAACATTCAAGGTGCAAGGGTGGGGGTGGGAACCCAAGCAAAAGGGTTCCAGAAGTAGGCAATCCACAAGAGAAGAAATACAGATTAACTTTGTGTCGACTGAAGAGTTCTATATGACTGGTAATCAAAGAGATGCCAAATGCACCAGCACTATAGATCATTGATTGATCTATATATCATTGATATAGATCCCATTGATCAGGTTGGCACAGCTAAACACACTGATTGTACCCAGGTCAAGTGAGGGAAAATAAACATTTGCATTTGTCAGTAATGAGTCTTTCGGCAGGTGCCGGCCTTCTGAGGGGCAATTTATTGGCAGTGGCAACGTATAATGAAAGCCTTGCCCTTTGATACAAGGATCCCATGTTTAGGAATGAGTCCTAAGGAATAATCAAACAAATCTCAAAACTGTATATAACACAATCTCTGAGCCAAGTGAGGTGTCCAGTATGAAAGTGGAAGCCACCTGAATGTGTGTTTTTGGCAGCTGATTGGTTTAGTGCACAATGATATACTACAAGGTAAACCTCAGAAGATGAATAGCTTTAGAGTCTCATAGTTAAATTTTGAGTTGTTTAGGAATCAAGAGGGTGTTCTGGATCTAAGAAGATGTTTTTAAAATTGTGAGGCAAGTTAGTATGAAAGCTGAGTTAGATATAGAACTTTAAACTCATGGAGATGGTTAGATAGTAGAATGTTAAAGTCAGGTGCCAAATACATATGGACTGGACATTGGGAATGTATGCTAAGCCATATAGCTCTCATAATTGTGGCCTATTTATTTCTGTTGATTTGTATTGTATTTATTGTTATAAGAGAAAGAACAATTTGTTGGACTGAAAGGGGGAGCTGTTGGGGGGAAAAGATATACCTTAAACTAAAAAAAAAAGGGTAGAGGATGGGGTGGTTGAAGGGGAAGAGGGTGGAAGGGTGGGACAGGAGGGAGGAGTAGGAAGGGGATTGTGATTGAGTTGTAACTTGAAGAAATAAAAAATAAATTATAAAAAGGATGAATAGCTTAGTTATTTACTTATATGAAAGAGCCTATGATATATCCTTACCACTAAACAGAAAAGAAGTTTGGAAATGGAGTATGAATCTATCTGATTTTGAACATTTTAAAAGTGTGTGTGTGTGTGTGTGTGTGTGTGTGTGTGTGTGTGTGTGAGTGTGTTCATGTGTGTGTGTAGACATTTGAACTATAGTATTCTACCATACCTTTGTAATGATGGCATTATGGGGGATTTCCTGTTTTCCTTTAATAATTTTCCATGATTTGCTAAATTTGTGCAATGAAAATTTCTAGTTAGTATCATTGAAAAATATTTGAAAGTCAATTGTGTCTGTTTGACTATTTTACAGGGGTACAAGAACCTACAGAAATATAGAAATTAAAATTAGACAGTCAAAAATTTAATCCACACTCCTTTAGGTTGTTCTTATCTGGAATCACTAGTTCAATACTCATTGTGCAATTCACTGACTTTCTTTTAGGAAGCTTCTTTATCCCTAGCAGCCCTAACTTCTTTTGAACATATCATGGAACATTCTATCATATTAGCTGCCTCTGAAATCATTATTGGGTATGGTATTAATATTTGGATTTTCTAAATTGCTAATAAAAATAATTGCCAATTAACTTATAAATTCTTAATGAAAAATAGACTCCCTAGGGATGAATATTATCTCAAATCTCCTAGTGAGGCTGTAGAGAGAGCTCACAGAGCCAGTTTCTGCTGTGATCCCTCTTGACAAGCGCCTGGAAGACAACCTTTCCCTTGGGTGGGAGCCAACAACACCACGAATACTTCTAAGTGATCTTCCCATATGCTATCTTTGCATTATTTTCTTGTAGGACCAAATCAGGATTTGAATATGTGTTTAAGAATACAATTTCAAAGTATTTTATGTTGTCATATGTCATTTTATTCTAAGATATGAAGGGTTTGTTAACTTTGTTAGAAAAATAAGAACATAGAAAAGTCACAACGTTAGTTGTTGTTGCTGTTTTTTATTGTTGTGACAAAACACTATGACCAAGGCAACCAATAGAAGAGAGAATGGCTTCAGATCATGGCTTCAGAGGGATAAGAGGCCATCATGGTAGGAAGTCATGGCAGCAGGTGACAGACATGGTGACAAGAAAAGCTGAGAGCTATGTTTCAAATCACAAGCAAGAAGTGAGAGTGAACTCAGATGACATGAATCTTTAAATTCTCAAAACCCACCTCCAGTTACACACATCTTTCTACCAGGCCACATCTCCTAAGCTTCTCAAAACAGCATGGTCAACTAAGTATCAAGTGTTTAAATACTGAGCCTATGTGGAACATTTCCAATCCAAATAACCTCATTTCATTTCCTGGTTCCCATAGTCTCATGGCCATAATACAATGTAAAACACATTTTGTTTAATTTTTGAAGCACCCGATTTCTCACTCAAAACACTGTTTCAAAGTAAAATATACCTTCTCAGCCTCCAGGCAACTTAATAAATATAACGTCTTGTAAAACAAACAAACAACAAAAACAAGAACAAATAATGTACTTGAAACATTCAATTACAGAGAATATGTAATTGTGCATTAGTTACTTTTCTACTGTTCTGATGAGTCATCGTGACCAAGGTGACTTATAGAAGGATGAGTTTATTTGGACTTACAGTTCTAGAGGGATAAGAGCCCGTTACCATCAAGACAAGTGTGACAGCAGGCAGGCATGACAGTTGGAATAGCAAGCTGGGAGTTCACATCTTAAACCTCAAGGAATAAGCAGAGAATGAACTAGGAATAGCATATGGCATTGAAACCTCAAAGCCTGCCCCCAGTGACATGTTTCCTACAGCAAGGCCACACCTCACCAACCTTCCCAAACAGTGCCACAAACTGGGGATCAAGTATTCAAATATACGAGTCTGTGGGGAACATTTTTATTCAAGCCACCACAAGTCAATTTTCTTTGAAGTATATTCTTATTATCAAAAGGTGTATATACAAATATGTATAGCAATCATATAAATTATATGATTACATATTAGTTTTCCTTATAAATACCTGAGAGAAACAATTTATAATATGTAAGGGTTTATTTTGGCTTATGATTTCAAAGGTTTGAGTCCATGATTGCTTGGCTCCATTGCTTTAGGGCCTGTAGTAAGACAGAACATCCTATCATGGGGAGAATAATGAAGCGTAGTTGTTCACCTTATATAGGAAGAAGAGAGAAGAAAGGGGGTTGGGGCTAAGGCTCCAATGTGTCCTTAAAGGTCACAGCCACAGTGAGCTAATTTAGTACCACTTCTTAAAGGATTTACTACTTAAAGGATTTACTCAATAGCACCACAAGCTGATGACCAAGCCTTTTACCACAAGGGCCACTGGGGGACACTCCAGGTCCAAACTACAGCATACTATATACTACTTCAAGGTTTATGATTGTTCTGATACTCAATTCTTTCTGTCCTCTTTAGATGGCAAAATTATATGGTCCAACCTATATATTTTCATTATAGCCATTGTATATTAAGTAGACACTAACATTCTTATAGAATTGTCATTGTTTTGGAGGCAGAAAAACATGTATTTAATTTGTGCACTCCTCTAATGAACACCTGTGTGTAAGTGTGCGTGTGTGCATGAATGTGTGTGTGTCCTTCATAATTCAATAGAATCCCTTCACACATGTTTGTAAAAATTACTCTTAATCTAACTTCAAACTGTGCCCTGACCAATAATTGCTTGATTGAAGTTGCCTTTCAATTCTGCTTCTTTTTTCACCACTTGTATTCTTTTTTTTTTTAAAGGGAAAAAATACCCAGGTGACATTACTAGATTACTTTTGATTTTGCTCATTCATTTTATCTCTGCTGATTCCCCTTTAAAACCATTCCATTCTTTGACAGCAGGCCAGAGATGTTAAGTAACCTATTCAAGGTCACACAGCTAATTAGTGAAGAGCTGAGAGTGGAACCCTGGCTTTCTCAACCTTTTCATCATGAAGAGTTCATGATGGCTGTTACCATGAAGGACAGATCACCTAAGCTAAACAGCAAGGACGGGAACCAGCTGCTTGGAAGGTCTAACAGAAAATATCATCATTTGACAAATTATCATGATCACTATTAATGTTATTATTAATATGCTATGACTGCAGCAGAAAACACAGGTTTATTTAAAATGCACATAATAATTTGAGTTTTCTCCAACATTTATTTTCTATATAAATTATTTTTTAACTGATATGAATGCAAAGACTTGTGGAGACAAAAAAATAGCTTTTTAAAAATCCATAACCTTAGCTGGGCGTGTGCCTAACCCTTTAATCCCAGCACTCTGGAGGGAGGCAGAGGCAGGCGGATCTCTGTGAGTTCAAGGCCAGCCTGGTCTACAGAGTGAGTCCAGGACAGCCAGGGCTACACAGAGAAACCTTGTCTCGACAAACCAAAAAAAAAAAAAATCCATAACCTTACATTAAGGCCACATTTATTCACTCTGCCTCTCATAGCCCAGAATTTTCTCCCTTTAACCCTTCAGTGGCACTGGCAAATGATATTTCTACCTCTTCTCCACTCAATTTGTATTATTTTTTTTCTGGTAATAATTGCATTGGATTACCAAAGTGCAATGCATCTCGTGGGAAGAATTTTAATGGACTTTTCGGGGGAACTGGCCAGATCAGTCCACTTGGCCAACAAAAAGACATCTCTAACTGATGTCTATGTAGTGGTAGTGAGAAACCACTCTACTAGGCCAGGTAATTATTTCAGCAGTGTGAGCCCTTCCTGGGGCAAGACATATAGGACAGACAGACACAGATAAAGACCCAGAAAAAAGGAAAATAAAACAAAACAAAAAACAAAAACGTGACTGCAGTGCAGCCTTAAATGACAAGCGTCTGATTAAATCCTGATGGACTGCAGCCAGGTGGGGACGAAAGAGGGGCTTGGCCAGGCAAGTGCCTAGTGTGGCAGGTCAGAAAAGGCCTGTTCCCCAAACAGCCAGCTCTGGACCAGACTTTGTTAGGGGGCGCTGCGGGGCAGCAAGTGCTGCTTCCCTGACCCTGCAGAGCCTCAGACTTCCCATGCCTGCCTGCATGCCTGCCTGTCTGCTGGTGGTTAAAAGCCCATAGCTCTTTTGGCAAAGAGTAGGTGTGTCCTGGCCAGGTTCCAGTTTGGATAATTACAGCCTGTCAACCTAAATTCTCCCCAGGATTGCAGTTAAATATGGTACCCGTCTTCACAATTAAATTTTAGCTCTAATAGGACACTCGGTTGTCATGTTACGTGACAGTTAAATAACGACCACATCGTACCCCAGAGAACTACAAAGAGTTCTCTAGGGCTAATGAATGACCTGCCTGGACAGAAATGGGGTACTCTTTCTAATATAGACTACTTGGTCACTATAGGACTTAGCTCTTCACTAAAATTTCTGCTCAATTTCTTAGAAAGGAAGTCCATAGAGAATGACTGGCTACTCCTATATTATTTGTGATTTCTTTACCTGGAAAGACACATCAGGACTCTAGGTTGCTTTAGGACAAATGAGCCCCTTCCTGTCTCCCTCCTGAGAACTTGTATCCTCGGTCACAGGTTCTGCCCTTCCTCCCCTCCAAGGTCTCCCATTCCTGCTTCTTGCCCAGTCTAGAATGTTTTTCTTTTGTTCCCTGCTTCCAGAAACATTTTATTTTAGCAAAGTCCAGCTCAAATGCTGCTCCTTTCATATGGAATTCCCAAACTCCTATTCCGACTTAAGCATTTCTACTTATAGCCTCCATATTGTGTTGCTATTGTTCTTGCTGGGCATTTATTGAAATCTGTCTAAAATAAACTGCTTGCACATCTGGCATGCACAAAAGGGAAGCTCCCCAAGGGCAGGGGCTGTGACTATGTCTCCTTGTAACTGCACACGGTGCTTAGGACATATTGAAAAGGTATAAATACAATGATCTGCTACCTACTGAGTATTTTCTATGATCATTGCTATTTTTTTATTACCTTCCTGGGAATCAAACCCAGCTAGGGTCTCTTGAATGCTAGGCAAGCACCATTAAGCTACACCTCCAGGTTTCTTTATACTTTTAATTTTGACACAGGATCTAAGTTTTTCAAGCTGGTCTTTAACTCTCTCAGTAGCTTACCCAGGCCTTGAACTTGTGATCCTCCTGCCTCTTCTTCCTGAGTAGCTGGGATTACAGAACTGTGCAACTAGGTATGATTCATGAACCAATTTGAAGTATAGTGCATATACTAATTCACTTCATAGTCTCTTAAAGCATTACTGCCCCAGTTTTAAAGAGGAACAAATATTGAGGCACAGAGAGGTTAAATGATTTGCTCAAGGTCACACAGTCAGTAAATGATGGCAGCAAGAGTGAAACCCATGGGGTCTATCCCTAGCTAGGTACGTCTGCTGCTGCATACTGTAGATATTTAGTTAAACACATCAATATCCCAATTGTCTTTAAAATTGCACACCAATCCAGGCTTAGGAAAACCACAAGTCCTTTTCTAAATAGTATGAAGAGGAGAGAAATCTGGATTTTAGGATTTTGTACTTCAGCTCTCCTAAATAACAAGAGGGCTGCCTTCCCAAATTCACATTCATGTTTGTCAGTTTCCATCCTTGGGCAATTATTTCACACTGAAAATGGGAAGGTGGTAATCTGGAGTATTCGCAGCCAGTCTTGCCTGCAGAGGTGTGAGCAAGGAGGAAGATAGCAGGTTGTGATTAGAGATAGAAGAAACAAACCCCAGTGATTGCAACGTGAAAGGAAAGGGTCAGCCTCATTATTCTAATGCATAGTTTTCTGCACCCATAGAAATATTTTATTCCAACAAGTTAATTCCTTTAAGTGGTGAGCGCCGAGTGTGGCAGACACGATTATCTTCCTTAGGTTTCTTGCCGTTTTCTCTGTGCCCGGCTAGGGAAAGGATTTCTGTGGCTCACCTCCTGCAATTAGAAACAGCCCCACAGGGCAGGGGTGCAGCCTTCGTTCCCAGAGACTCTGCTGCCGCTGCTGAAATAAGAACAGCCTTTGAGAATATTCTCCTGCCAAAATCATTTTAACATTTCACTGTCACACAGCGGGAGGCAGAGAGAGAGAGAGAGACAAGAGAGAGACCTTCAAGTGCACGCAGAACCGGCCAGACCTCATGAGCCTTCCGTGTGTATGAGGAAATTAATTAATTTCCTTTTTTATTTTTGCAAAAGGAGAGCATAAAAACATAGTTCATGATGTTACGTTTTCATAAGAAGTCTCAATTGCAAATGAGTTTCTCTTTTAAGACAAGGCTGTAATTAGATTGCCCGTGGTGAGGATGAATGGGGAAGGTGAAGGGTCGGAGCTTTTTGCTGGGGGAAAGAATCATCCTCTAAGATGGAGGCCAGGGCTGCCTCAGGCGGCCACGCTGTCGTTAGCTCCAAAGCCGAAAGAAGAAAGGCAGCTTGTAAACCTAGCGGGGGTGGTGGGGGGAAGATAAAATAGGCAAGGCAATTTAGAGGTGAGCCAAGTTGGTTGCCTAATAAGGGGCCAGTGGCGCCAACAGGGGGCGCTGTGTCTTCTGGTCGTGGCAGAGCTCTGTGATTTCTGCGCGAAATTATTTCTTGCCTTACTTCCCCCCTACCCACTTTAACTTGCCTATGTTTTCTCTCTTGCACTATTGAAAGAAGGTGAGAATTGGTTGAGTGGCCTAGTACCCCTTTAGAAATTCTGTCTCTTTGTTTCTGTCTCTGCCTCTCTCTGTCTCTCTCAGTCTCTCTCTCCCCTACATGCTTATTATATGCAGAATTTTGCCCCCTTCTAAATTTCATGTGTTTAAGCCTTAACCCCATGACATCAGAAGACAACTGTTTGGTGAGGCAATGTATGAGGTCATTAGGGTAGACTTAATCAGATGTGGCTGGCTTCCTTACAAATGGAAGATATTTGGACACACAGAGAAGTATCAGGGGAACATCCAGAGAAGGAGGGCCATGGTGTGTTGGCTCAGGTAGAAAGTGGCATTTTGTAGGCCACAGAGCCTCACAAACAATCAAACCTGCCTACACATTGATCTTAGACATCCAGGCTCGACCCAACACATACCACAGCAGTAAAGCATTCTCCTAAAATATAGTCCACTGGCCACCTTGTCAGAAAGTGATGAGTGAATTACAATGCATATTCGTGGGCCCCATCCAGATGGAATACAATCTCTAGCATCCAAAAATTTTCAGGCTTTCATGAATACTCCAGCTCATCCCCAAGATCACTGAAATTGGGACATCTTTGCAGCACCATTCTGCTGAGAGAAAGGCCACCTCTGGGTTGATCTGAAGAAGTCTGCCCAAAGGCCTCACTGCCCAAAACCTCACCATTAGAAAAGCAGTCTTTGCAGTTAAATATTGCCCTCTCCCTGGTGGATTTCTTTTCAGTGCAAATAGCTCCTGGATAGAGGTGACAAATTAAGTCAATAACCTTTGAGTATGAATTAATTTATCAGCTGAATTCCTGTGGGATTGGACAGATGCCAGACCTGAGAGAAACCAGAGAATGGGACTACAAAGGGGTTTGCGGAGCAATGCTTGGGATGCTGTGTGGTCCACACCAGAAGCTGCCACCTTGACAACTTTGCTCCAGGTTAGCCCCCAGTGATAATAAGGTAACTCAGATGTCTGCTCTCTGTCAGGGAGGGAGAGAAGGAAGGGATGGAAGAAGGGAGAGAGACAGAGAGGGAGACAGAAAGACAGGGAGGGAGAGATAGAGACAGAGACAGAGAGAGAGAGACAGAGAGAGAAAGAGAGAGAGAGCTTTTGAACTGACTCCCAGCTGTCTCCTGTCTTCTTGTTTGTTTGCTAATTAAAAGGCAAGGACAAAGATAAGCTAGCTTCCCTCCCTTTCTGGGAGGCAGTGGGAGGAAAGGAGTGAGGCAACCAATGGCAGATTGTTGTATTAAGGACTGGAGTGGATATTAGCCGGAGCAAGGTGCAATGTGTTTTATCCCCAGTATGGTACATTCATGGGCCCACCAGAACAGAAGGCAGGCCAAAGCTGGGATTTTAAGAATACCCTTTATGCCAGAAGTTAACCTCTCAGTTGCTGGCTAGCCTGAGATCCTAGCTTAGGGACTCTCTCCACATTTATGGCATAGGCCCAGGCCCCAATGGGGGTGGGGGGGTTGGGACTCAAGGTCTAAGAAGGAAGCTTTTGTGTTTCTGTTGCTTTTGTTGTTATTTATTTATACATTTAAAGGGATAAAGGTTACATCCTCCTCACTCCTCCCAGTTTTGCAGTTCAAGAACAGTGTCATTCAGTTAAAGCAAATCACACAGATTATAGCATCCTGTGTCCACCACTCCCAAAATCTCCCAGGTACACTAATGGCCTGAGAGCATCAACAGGCTGGCAAGGGCCAGTATCCCAACTGCTGACAAGCGGCCATCCTTAGAGAGGGTGGCCAGGGGCCAAATAATAAATGATTACCTCATCTTGGAAACCACACCATTGGGATTGATAATGGCCTGGAAGCCAGAGCCCACTTCAGGCCTGAGTAGATCTGTCTGCCCTTGCTACCTCATCCACCCCACAGCAGTATGCTCCTCCACATGGTAAAGTGCATCCTGGCTTCCCATTTCCCATGACAAAGGGGGAATCCAAAGTAAAGGCAGCAACAGGCAATGGTCCAGGATTCCAAATCCTCTTTCTGGAAGTAGCAGATGGCTAGAGGGGAAAAGAGGACCAACCAGGCCAAAACCTTGGCCAGAAAGCCGTTATCTTTTTTCCAAGACAATACTCATTTTGATGACTGATAGCTGTGGTCCCATCCAGGTTTCTGTCCCCTGCCCCAGACCTTTGGCATACATATACCCTGCCCTGCTCTACGTTCCTTCACCTGCCTGTGCTTAGCTTCAAGAGGTCAGTACTCAGACTGAGGGAAGAGGGTCATTTGGCACTGATGTGCAGGGAATTACAAGGACCTGGGCACTCACCTATCCCAAGCAGCCTCTAGTGGTTGATAGGGACAGGAGCCTGAAACCTCTGGTGCCCTGGCTTGAAAAGGCCCATTTGACTCTCCAGAGCTCCCCATGCATAGATGGTTGAGGCTGAGGCTGAGAATCCAGAGTGTGTCTTCCCCTGGCTTCTTCCTTTTCCTGCTCCCCACCCCTCCCCCTCATCTTGCATTTCTCCCCCCTGGGACTACTTCTTAGAAAACTGCTTGTACACAAACTCTCATTTTGCATTCTGCTTCTGGTACCCAGCCTAGGTTTTGCATACAAAATCTTATTTTTCTCCTTTACGGTTAAGCTTTCTTCTGGGTACTTTTGAACGCCAACTTGCCACAACCTAGAATTTTCTGGGAAGAGAGTTTCAGTTGAGGAACTGTATAGATTATGCTGACCTGTGGGCATGTCTGTGGGAGACTGTATTTATTATTAACTGGTGCAGGGTGGCGAGCCCATTGTGGGTGGCACCATTTCCTAGGCAGGAGAAAACCAGATAGGAAGCAGTGTGGGTGCATTAATTTCTTTATGCCCTTGACTTTGAGTGGGATGTGACTGTCTGCTTAAGTACTTACCTTGGCTTCCCTTCAGTGATTGATTGTATCCTGGAACTGTGACCCAAATAAACCCTTTCTTACTTAAGCAGCTTGTAGGTGAGACAATCACAGCAACAGAAATGAAAGTAAGAAAATCTCCATTCCACAACTTGATGAGATTTAGAGTTATCTAGGAGAAAACCCTCATGGTGCATCTATGAGGGTGTCTCCAGGGAGGTTTAAATGAGGAAGGAATACTTACCCTGAATGGATGGTACCATTGATGAGCTGGTGTCTCAGACTGAATAGAAATGAGAAAGTGAGCTCATCACCACCTTTTACCTCTCTCCTGTCTGACTACAGACATGATCAGCTTCTCCATGCTCTTGCTGCATTGCCTTACCCTCAAATACTGAGCCAAATAGCACTTTTATTCTTTCAGTTGCTTTTTCTGGGTATTTTTTCACAATGATGAAAAAAATCATTAATATACCTTCCATCCATACCGTATAAGCCAACGAAATGTGCCCATTCCCCACTTCTCTCTCCAGACACCTTTTAAACCAAACTAAATCCTCCTCTGAGTCCTTCTTGCTAGAGGGCACACTACTATCCTTACCAGGCACTTGACTGGTTTTCATTGCCCCTCCTACTCAACATTTCTTCCCTGTTGCGGCCCTCAGCTCAGGCCTCCTGACTCATTCCTGTGGCTATGACAGTAGGTGATCAATATCAAGTATCCACTCCTCACTTTCATGGTTTAGGAATCTCTAGGAGAGTAGTGTCAAATGGCTCCTGATAAAGTTCAAATAGAATTTCTTCACCCTTCCCTTATCACAGAGCTGTCAGTGTGTCTCAAGTTCTTGCCAAAATAAATATGTCCTCCTTGTCTCAGCATTCAATGCCTTCTGCCATATACCTTATATGCTAGTGTCTTATTTAGGATTTCCATTGCTGTGAAGAGACACCATGTCAAGGCAACTCTTATAAAGGAAGGCATTTAATTGGGGCTGGCTTACAGTTTCAGAGGTTTAGTCCATTATCATCATGACAGGAAGCATGGTAGGGTGCAGGCAGACACGGTGCTGGAGGAGCCAAGAGTTCTACATCTTGATCTGAAGACAGCAAGGAGACTGGCTTCTACACTGGGTGGAGCTTGAGCATAGGAAACCTCAAAGTCTGCTCCCACAGTGACACACTTCCTCCAACACAGCCACACCTACTCCAAAAAGGCCACACCTCCTAATAGTGCCACTCTCTATGAGGCATGCATTCAAACACATGAGTCTATGGAGGCCATACCAAATCAACCCACCATAACTAGCTAGTGTTTTCTCAACAGAAATGACACAAATGACACAATCTAGAGTCATTTGGGAAGAGGGACTTCAACTAAGAAAATGCCACCACTAAATAGGCCTATGAGGGCATTTCCTTGATTAATGATTGATGAGATATGTGAATGTCCAGTCTGTTTTGGATGGTCTCTGCATCAGCTCCTGCCTCCAGGATCCTGCCCTGCTTGAGTTCATGTCCTGACTTCCCTCAATGACAGACTGTAATGGGTCTGTGTCATGTGTCAGCGGAAACAAACTCTTCCCTCACCAAGTTGCTTTTGGTCATAGTGTTTTCTCATAGAAATAAAAACCCTAACTATGACACTTTATAATGTCGTACATATTATATTAGTAAATTGTGATATGTTGTTTGTGCTCACAGAGAAGTTGCTTCTAGAAGAAAGGTTGTCCTACCCACTTGTCAGATACAACCATGTTTATGTCACTTGCTCTCAAAGACCCCTTGTCTGGGAAATGGCTGGCCAAGCTGATCTAACTCCGAGACAACAACAGAAGCAAAGAGCCAAACAGCATAAGAGTAAAAGCCTTGGCACCAAGAGGAACAGTAGAACATTTTCTGTGAATGAATTTTGTTACTCTCAGCCAACAATATTAGAAAAGCACCATTATTGGCCCTCTTTTTACTTACTAGGAGACTGAAACGAAGTAAGTACATGAGCCTACATAGTATGATCCATGAGCCAAAGGCTCTCATCACTATGTCAGAGGTAAACTCAAGAGCTGGATGACAAGGGGTAAGTAGCAATGGGAAGGAATCATATGGTGACACAAGATTGTGTTAGAAACCCAGAGGGGAGATCAGTCACAAGCTGGAGGAATAAGGATGAACAAGAAGTAGAAGGATTAACAGAAAGTAGAAAGGAGAAAGGCAGGTTTGAAATTTTGACAAGAATGAATCTCTTTGGACAGCATTCTTTGTTTTCTCCCTTAAAAAATGGTGGAATATCAAACAACATAAAATACCTGGGGGTAACTCTAAACAAGCAAGTGAAAGACCTGTATGACAAGAACTTCAAGTCCTTGAAGAAAGAAATTGAAGAGGCCATCAGAAGATGGAAAGATCTCCCATGCTCATGGCTAAGTAGGATCAACATAATAAAAATGGCCATCCTAATAAAAGCAATATACAGATTCAATGCAATTCCTATCAAAATACTGACACAATTCTTTACAGACCTGGAAAAAGCAATTCTCAACTTCATTTGGAATAACAAAAAACCCAGAATAGCTAAATCAATCCTGTACAATAAAAAAAACAACAACAACAACAACAACAAAAAACCATCAGGAGGTATCACGATCCCAGACTTCAAACTATACTACAGAGCAATAATAATAAAAAAACAGCATGGTACTGGTGTAGAAACATACCTGTTGATCAATGGGATCGAATTGAAGACCCAGAAATGAAATCACATACCTATGGTCACTTAATTTTTGACAAAGAAGCCAAAACCGTACAATGGAAAAAGGACAGCATCTTCAACAAATGGTGCTGGTCTAACTGGATGTCCACATGTAAAAGAATGCAAATAGACCCATACCTATCACCCTGCCCAAACTTAAGTACAAATGGATCAAAGATCTTAACACAAAGCCCTACACACTAAATCTAATAGAAAAGAAATGGGGAAAAGCCTGGAACTCACTGGCACAGGTGACAACTTACTGAACAGAACACCAACAACTCAGGCTCTAAGACCAACAATCAATAAATGGGACCTCATGAAACTGAAAAGCTTCTGTAAGGCAAAACACACAGTCATTGGAACAACCTACAGATTAGGAAAAGATCTTTACCAACCCCACATCTGACAGAGGGCTAATGTCTATAATTTACAAAGAACTCAAGAAATTAAATGCGAAGAAACCAAATAATCCAATAAAAAAACGGGGAACAGAGCTAAACAGAGAATTCACAAAGGAGGAATTCCTAATGTCTGAGAGACACTTGAAGAAATGATCAGCATCCTTAATCAGAGAAATGCAACTCAAGACGACTCTGAGATTCCATCTCACACCTGTCAGAATGGCTAAAATCAAAAACTCAAATGACAGCACATGCTGGCAAGGTTGTGGAGAAAGGGGAACACTCCTCCATTGCTGGTGGGAGGGCAAACTTGTACAAACACTATGGAGGTCAGTCTAGCCATATCTTAGAAAACTTATAATAGCTCTACCTCAAGACCCAGCCATACCACTTCTGGGTATACATTCCTCACCAAACCACAAGGATGTTCCCTCATCTATGTTCATAGCAGCCTTATTTGTAATAGCTAGAAACTGGAAACAACCCAGATGTTCCTCAACCAACAAATGGATAAAAATGCTGTGGTACATCTACACAATGGAATACTACTCAGCCATCAGAAACAAGGAAATCATGCACTTTGCACCCAAATGGATGGAACTAGAGAAGCTCATCCTGAGTGAGCTAACCCAGACTCAGAAGGATGCACATGGCATCTATTCACTTATAATTGGATTTTAGCCATGTAGTATAGGATAACTATACTACAACCAATGCACCAAAAGGAATGAGAACATAGACTTTGTTACCTGTTAATGAGACACTTTTCCCTAGTGGTGCTACCATATAGGCTCCCAGTATATGAGGAAGCTCTTACCACTCATATTACTATGGAACTGGGGCAGGGCACTGATATGTAGGGACACCTCACTCCAGAGGAGTAGGATAGAAGGGAGAGTGGGTAGGGAGTGGGAGAGTGGGACTGGAAGGGGTGGAAAGAGGGCACTGTGATGGAGATGTAACTTGAAGTAGTAAATAAACATTTAAAAAATTGTGGAGTCTTAGATCTGCCCAACTTCCCTATGGTCTAAAACAAAAATATAGTAAGAGAGGTGAATAAGCCAAAGGTCACAGAGATGGTCAGTGCCTAACTTTTTAGACCAACTAGGGTACCATCTCCTTTCTCCCTAGTCTCCACACCACAAGTTAGAGCTGTCTTGTGAGTAATAGCTGAATGTTGAGGTACGAATGGGCCCTCCCTCTTAGAGCTAACCTCCTGCCTTCTCAGTTACATCCCCCCTTGCTCATCCATCCCTATCAGTATGCTGAGCACCTCGAGAGTGTAAAATGAGAGGCTTGAAAGCAGGGTAGTTGGAAGAATGATGCAACTGAGCGCTCCCTCGTCTTTATTGCCTTGGTGCTCAAGTTCTGTTATGAAATGTCTCACTTACCCTCGCCATTAAAACCCAACCCCACTATGGCAAGTGGTTAAGTGCTAGGAAGCCAAACAAGCCTTGGTGTGAAACCGGCTTTACCTCTTTCTAACAGTGTGACCTTGAGATCCATTGAAATTCTTGGAGCCTCAGTTCCTTCCTCTATATAGTGAGACAAATAATGCTCAAGAGTTGCTCCCTGCTCAGTAAAGGTATTGTAAATTGTAACCATTGTTATTTTTATTAAAGTACAAGGAACCTAGTCATCATTAATCTGAAGTCCTCAGCAGGGAAGGACAAATCGGCATGTGCATTAATTAGGGCTTCTCAGAACAGGAAGGATTTAGTTGATGGGGCAGTGTCTCTCAGGAAAAGGGCAGGACCAGACTAACCACCATGAGAGCAGGATCTAGCCCAGGCCAATCCAGGGCACAGAATCTTCCTTCTAAGAATGCACTCCTGCTATATCGAATCTCTAACCCTCACAATTCAGGTTTCCTTTGAGTGAGAATGCAGGCAGTGCACGAGAAACCACAAACAGGGAGGTGGAAGGGTGCAATGGGAAAGACATGTGATGTTTCAATAATTTGGTGGACCGAGCTAACAGAAATGGCATTTCCACTGCAAATGGAGATAAAATAATGAAAAAAGATAAGTACATGGCTTGAGTGGAAGGGAGGAAGGAAGGAAGGAAGGAAGGAAGGAAGGAAGGAAGGAAGGAAGGAAGGAAGGAAGGAAGGAAGGAAGGAGAAAGGGAGAGGGGAAAAGAAAGGACAAAAGAAACTAGTATTTTCCAGATGCTAAATGAGACACCATGTCCTGGCTTCCTGACTTCTGAGTCAGGCTGAGGTTTCCAGTTTCCATCTACATTGAGGTTTCCTTAGCTTTATAAAGTAGGGACACTTTGGCTTTCTACTGTTGCCTATGGGTTCCTTCTCAGAATTATGCTTTCCAACAAAGAAAATAAAATGCTCTTGAAATGTGTTTAGCAAAATATCAATCTCCTGCAATGCAAAATATCTGGGATTCACTGGGGACCAGCAGTCCTAATACCACAGCAGCCTTGTGACTACAATGCTACGTGAAGGTAATGCTAAATTTGAATGTAGCATTAGTGAGCATTGAAGATGATCTCAAATGTAAGTGGTGAATGTAATCATCCATATGCATTGATCAAGGAAAACAAACCCACAGCAGGACCTCCCTCCATCAAGGAAAAGGGTAGAGAAAACAATGTTCAAGGCATCCTGGAATGTAGCCGGTGTTCTATAGATGGCATGTCTGTAGAGCAAGAACATGCCTCCCCGAGTTGAATACTTTGGAAGAAATTCTTCTGCTTGCTAATTTGCCTGGGCTTCACCAAGGTGGACATGAGAAATAAATCTGTTCAAAGGATGCATTTAGTTAGCACCCCAAGGCTTGCCAGAACAGTTACTGGGGTTTATTGTTTGTCTGGGAATGGAACGATCCACACACCTCTCTGCTTTTCCTTTGATTTGCTGTAGCAAGGCTGTGCTATTAGACATCTCACTTAAGTGGAGTGGCCTGCCATTGGAATTTGCAACAAGGGGACTGGTCAGTAATCAAATCCTGGTGTGGACCTTGGGCTCATGAAGTGGCAACGTTAGTTTGATCTTCCTGTGTTAGGGGTTCCTGTGCTTTGGAATTCCTTTCTAGAAGCTTTCTCAATATCCCTTTGATGCCTGAATTGGCCCACAGTACTGTCTGGGCATGACCTCACCTCCCCACAGCCTGGTCCCATGCAGACTCTGGCCACTGAAAATATCTTCTTCAGTGTTTTCTATGTCTCCACCATATGTCTTGGATGGAGCTCCCTGAGCCCAGTCTAGGACTTGGATAAACTCTGGTTCTTGCTTCTCCCTTCACTTCCAGTCACCTTCAACAACCCCCGACCTCTTGAGAGGGGTGGTCAAATCTTCTAGGGAACTCCGAGGCTTTTGCCTGTAGGGCTGTCCCAGGTTTGGTTTCAGGAGGGACATCTGACAAGTTGTCACCTGCCCTTGCTTTGACTGCTGTGCTACCTTTGTGCTGTTCCTTCCATTTCTGGCATGCTGAAATTTCTGACATTTCTCACTCTTCCTCAGGCCCTAAGTCACTTGTCCTTCATAGACTGGCATTCCTACAACCTCCAAGGGCTCCCTAGATTGTTCAGCAATGGACTTTTCGGATCACGGTCATTTCTTACCTCCAGCTATTATCATAGCATGCTGTCCTGGATTGATCTAAACCCAGGCAGGAAAAGGAGCTAGTCCTTACCCAAATTAAACAGCTCTCCCTTAACTGTCTGTGGATCCCTCTCCTGTCTTCACACTGGTAGGTGATGTGTGAAAAGCAGAGGTGAATTTGTGTGAGCTTTGCTTGGATAGACAAGTAAATGTCTAATCACACCAGATAGAGCACTAATAGATGAAGGAAAGAATTCCACCCAAGTCTAACTTGATTGACAAATAAACCTAATTAAAATTGCGTATAGAAGTGTGGGTGAGGAATTGTGTATAGAAGCATGGACAGTTTATGAGTGGTTACACCACTGAAGAAAATCAACCTTTCCTCTCTTTGTGATGATGTTAATAGGCCTGCTCTTGTATAAATGTTGTAAGAGTAATTATAGATACCAAGAGTTCAAAAGATCAAAGATCATTCCATACCTGGAAGCTAGAATTCCAGGCAGAGATCCACATACAAAGAAGTCATGTAGTAGAAATGCAGGGGTGTCAGCAAACAGAGATCAAGGGGAGAGATGATTGGAAGACGTGTGTTGTTTTATGTTTCAGCTATGACATTCTGAATAGTTACATGTGATGTAATCACCAAAGGAATCACCATTTTCTCACATACTCAGTAAGACTTTACTTTGTGACCATCAGCTAAGCTTATTAATAGTCTTTGAAATAGACATTGAAAGTCAGTGCTCATGGGTGGCAACCTGGATGAGATAGCATCGTGGGTAAAGCAATCAGTTCTGATAAATGCAGTAAGTGGGACGAGGGTCCTGAAGAGGCAAGATCTATAGAGTTACAAAAATAGATTCTAATGGCCATGACATTGTAGGCAGTGGCAGCACTGTGTGCTATCTTTTTCTTGCAGTGAAGGATAAGTAATTATCCAAGAATGATGCTTTTGGCAATAAGGAACACAAAGAGATGGTTCTTGGAGCTGAACAGGAAGAGATGGTGCCAGGTTACTATGAAGAATCTTCACAAGTATTGATTGGATAGTAAATAAATATGCAAATTTCTCTTCAAGGCTCATCATTCTGAATTCTTTGTCAATAAATCACTCTACCACATAGAAGACCATGAATTTTGTAGCAACTTAAGTTGCTTATGTAGCATGATCCTCCAAAAATACTCGCATAGGGTTCCCACACAACATAGAGGTGACTCTAATCAAAACTTCAGGTCTCACTGAGTTACAGTACTTAAATCTAGACTCTAGCCTTGAGAACTCAGTTCTTTTCATAACTTGTCTCAATGTGTATAAGGTAACCTTTCATTCTTAGTCTAACAACCTCCATTTTGCTATCTGCATTTCAGCAATTAAAAAAAAATGCAGGCTAGTTGTGAAGCCTAGTTAACGTGTCTGTTGGTTCCAAATTCAAAGTGCCTATTCAATTTTGAGTGAATGACATGTTACAATGAGGATAATTATTACCTTTGCCAGGCAAAGAGTACAAACTAACTTAGAGATCTTTGGAAGTGCCAAATGGTTTCTGATTTTCCATAGATCTTCCTGGGAGTAATTTTGTTCCTCATGTTCTCCCCTTCCCTTAGCTTTGGTGAGTTCTAACTTTAGCTTGAGATATAGCATGGGTTGTTTTGTTTTCCATTCTCCTTAGAGCTCTGGATTGTCTCAGGGATTTGAGATTGGTGAATGCTTTGGAAAGAGCCTCTCTTGGGAAAGGTAGATGAATAGTACTATTTTGCTTCCATCTGAAATGAACTTGCTTGCAGGGTTGTGAGGAGATCTTGGAGGCAGATTCCACAGTCCAACATCCTCATCTTTGCTTCTTAAGTTCAAAAGTTCCTGTATATTCTGAAGATAAAAGGTGTGACAATGTAGCAGATGTGTTGCTGCCTCTAAATGAGTGGTTATCTTAAGAGGAAAAGGGGTACCATTCTTAGTCTCTCAGGAAGTCATATAAAACACTGTAGGTTGGATGTCTGAAGCTCAGATATGGGATCAAGATGATGTAAGTCAGGTTCTGGTGACAGCTCTCTTCTTGAGTTCCAAATGGTTGGCTCCTTGTATCCTTGTCTAGCATTCCTTAGTTTGGGCATCTCTTTCCCCCTTCTTATAAAGTCACTAATTTTATCAGATTAGACCCTCACATTTGCAACCTATGTAATAATAATGGTCCTCTAAAAGGCCTATTTATAGACATAATCACATTAGCAATTAGGGCTTTCACATATAAGGTTGCAGCAGTACACAATACAGTCCACATCAGTACTTATTAGACATACTCTGGAAGGATCAAGTGCTGAATATGTACGACAATCTGAACTTGGACCCATTTGGAATCATGATAGCTCCAGGGATAAACACAAGGAATCCACAAAACATGTTTACTAGCACTGGCTGTATGAACATTCAGCTGCACTTACTTTGACAGGTGTTTAAGCCCAGGGTTCAAATTTTCAGGAAGAGAATGTGACTGGCCAGGCTTGAGTCATGCACACCAATCATGGTCTCTAACCTAAGTGACAATGTACTTTTTTGATTGAAGGGATGATTTTTTTTTTCCTGACTGGCAGAGTTGCCTTGTGTGCGTGCACATGCACATATATGCATTAGAGCCTCCAACAGGAAGCCTTTTCCAAATCAAATAGAATAGTTTTGTCTCTGGTAAGAGAGGTCTTGTTAAGTGGAGAAGAAAATAAGTTTGATGAGCAAGTAAAAACAATGTACATCGACCAAGAGAGTGCCAGAGTTTTATAGAAAAATGTAGACATAATAATATTTTTGAAGGGAAAATGTTGGGCTCAAGGAGTGGGAAAATTGCTATGCATTGTCAACTTTATCTTTTCTTTTCAATGTGACAATGGCATGAAGAATCAAACTTAGATTTTCTGAATATTCATTCACAGGTTTATGGAGTTTGTTTCCCAGGTAGATTCATTTTCAAAAAAAAATGAATGAAAGATATGTACAAAGGAAGGAAGGAAGAAAGGGATAAGAAAAGAAAAGAAAGAAAAAAAGATCTGTCTGACTAAGTCCAAATAAAGAGAATGTGCTGATAAATAATTGTCAGCATCCTGAATGGGTCACATAGACCTCTCTGAGTATGTGAGACAACAAACTTCCCAGTCATTTAAGCCATTTGACTCAGGATCTCTTATAACTTGTAGCACAAACTAAGTTAAAGCCAGGTATTATGCTAAATAACTACATTATATGCATTATCTCACTTTATTTCCAGACAACTCTAGAGGAAATAGCGTTAGTATATCCATTTTTGAGGTGAAAAAGAAGGCAGAAAAGACGGAGATACAGAAAAGTGTGAGCAATTTTTTTAAGACCATTTAATTATTAGCCCCAGTCATCTGGTTTCCAAACCCATATCTATCCCAGTATAAGTAAAACCAAGTGCTTTTGCATTTCCCAGTGTTCCTGAAAAACTGAAACAGGAATCTTGGAAAGCAGAGTTTCCACTGACATCAACTAAGCCCTCAGGGTTTTTTGT
Organism: Lophiomys imhausi; assembly: GCA_907164525.1. Classification (NCBI taxonomy): domain Eukaryota; kingdom Metazoa; phylum Chordata; class Mammalia; order Rodentia; family Muridae; genus Lophiomys; species Lophiomys imhausi. The sequence continues at coordinate 2,681,432 of CAJQZJ010000248.1, read as the reverse complement.
TTTTTTGGCCTGACTACTGATTGACTTTCAGGTGCCACAAGCAGAAATTTCTCATCCTGCATCTTGTGATAAGCAAGTGTCTGATGGATCTACAGGCAAATATGTCATCAGGAGATTTTCCCAAACTTCAAAAAGCTAATGATACTTTTTAAGTTTCACTTTTCTTTAAAAACAGGCCACAAACACTGGAGAGGAATAGAAAGTGAAGTTCAGAGACTCAAGGTATCAAGTTGTTGACAAGCTAGTGGTTAGGTTTTATGAGAGAAGCAAAATAAAATGTAGCTGGTCTCTTCTTGAACTCTAGCCTATGCATTTTACTCTATAATAAAACATATGGGCCATGAAGGTGGTGAAGGCACTTGCCACCAAGCCTGATGACCCAGTTCAGTCCCTGGAATCTACGCAGCAGGAGAGAAGCTTCTCACTTCAAGCTATCCTCTGACCTATACACACACTAAGGTAACTAAACTACAAAATAGATGATAGATAGATAGATAGGATAGATAGATAGATAGATAGATAGATAGATAGATAGATAGATAGATAGAT
>CAJQZJ010000248.1:2575791-2590241 GCA_907164525.1 Lophiomys imhausi | reverse complement strand
CTTTTTGTTTGTTACTTTCTATATTTTTCTCTTTATTGATATTTTCAAGTTGGTCATACATCATTTTCTTGATTTTTGTCATGTGTTTCATTAGTAATTTGCCACTTTTAAGATTGCTGTTTTAAAGTTTGTCTAGTAGTTTTCCACTTGGTCTCTTTCATGGAAAGTCTTTAACTAGTATCTTTCCTTTGAATGCCTGCACTTCTCTCTTTCATTGTGGTTTTTCAGTTCAATCTAATTATGTGAAAATTCTAAAAAGTCTGATTCTTTTCTTCTCTCAGAGATCACTGTTCTTTATTATTATTTTTATTTCTTTTATTAGGACTGCTGGGTTATTCATGCTCAGCTTATGCCTGAGGTATCAATTCAAGATCTTGTTAGGTCTTCCTGGAGTCTGCACTTTCTCTGGTATGCATGGTCAATTTTTCATTTGTTCTGCAAATGTACTTGTTCTTTAACCTACTCATGTTTGGTGTTTGGCTCTCAAAATGAAGATAAAAAGAAAAAATAAGAAATAAAAAAGAAGGGTGTATACTGCTTTAAGTCCCCTAGAAATTACTTCAGCTAGATGGGGAAGGGCTTCCAACAATGGCTGCATTTCTATCATCTGAAGCTACAATGATCAGAGAGTAGATCCATACTATTCAAAGAAAAACATTTTTTTCCTTGTCCATACTGAGCTCTGCAAGTTGTGTGCTGGTTATTCCAAGGAAGAATACACAGCTGCCAACTACAGAGCCAGGAATATTGGATGGGTAACTGCTACTCTCCTAAGAGTTTATTTGAGCACAATTTAGTATACATATTTTCTTTTTTGGATGTTGTATGCCTTCAATAAATTTCCAAATAGGTAACATCCAACAGATTCTGCCAGCACATCTGTTGTGTACTTGCAGAGACAGTTCCTGCTGTTTCCTATTTTCTCTCCTCATCTTTCTACAATCCTTTTGCTTGTTTTTTTGTTTGTTTGTTTTTTGTTTTTGGAGGGGGACTCATTATGTATCCATGACTGGAAACTATACTTTAATTCCCAGTCTTCCTGTTTCATCTTCCTGAGTGTTTAGGGTACAGGTGTGTACCGCCACACTTGCAGAATTCCTTTTCTTATTGTTCCATTTTAATTTTTTGAGTTTTAATTAGTGAATAGTAGAATTGATTTTGTGTGTAAAATATGCATTTCTTTTTTTATATAAGTACTTTATTTTTTTTCTTCAAGTTACATCTCAGTCACAAACCCTTCCCTATTCCCCCTTCCTGTCCCACCCTTCCACCCTCTTCCCCCCAACAGCTTCCCTTTTCAATCCAACAAATGGTTCTTTCTCTTATAACAGTAAATTCTATACAAAAGAGCAGAATTAAATATGCCACATTTATGAGAGTTAAATGGCCCAGTATACCTTCCCAATGTCCAGTTCATACATATTTGGCCCCTGACTTTAACCTTCTACCTTCTAACCATCTCCATGAGTTTAAAGTTCTATAACTGACTTAGCTTTTATACTAACTTGCATCACTATTATAACCATCTTCTTAGATCTAGAACGCCCTCTTGATTCCTAAACAACTCAAAATTTAGCTATGAGACTCAAGCTGTCTATTCTTCAACCACCTCAGAGAGCTGAGAAGGATAAATATATCTGATTATATAGGAAGTGCAGGGCCTGCAGCTTCCAATACTAAGAAATGACAAACCAGTGACTACCTGGACAGTTCCCATTTTCTCTCCATACATTCCAGCATCAGTCTTCAGCCTTTTGGTCCTGTTTCTCTGACAGACATTTATTGTAGAGCAGGGATTATGAAGGACTTACCTACCCTGTCTCGGCAGAGCTAGGCTGTCGACTTCCCTGCTACCAAGTTTTGTCCTTTTTGGACAGTAGTCTGTCTGCAATTGAAGCAAGGAGTTTTTACATGCCAAGAGATAGGCTTGCCACTAATTCAACCATCTCACACTGGAAATTCTTCGATGCTTATCTTCTACTTGGAGTAGAATAGGGGGTGCTGTCAGGAGCTGATATGTCACGATATCAAAAAAAAATCTTAATTTAAGACCACATCTTTGAATGCCATATTCTGCAGATCTCTTGGGGTTTTTGAAGATGCCCTATCTATCTCTTGTATTTAGATAAGCAAATGTTGCTTGTCTCTTAACAACTTGATTACTGAGTAGCTTAGAGAATATCTGTGATAGACTGTCATAGTAGCTAACAAGGTGCCATGCATGCATGACTAGGAGTTTGTTTTTCTTAACTATCCTAAACAGTTTAAGACGGTTGGTATTAAGAGGCCAGAGCTTCACATTTCATTTTTAAGTATCTCTAGGTATGATACCATTAGGAAGTGTTACCTTTAATTTTGTATCAATATACAAAGATCTATTCAAATGTGGCTAAATATACTCTAAATTTTGTATCAATATACAAAGATCAATGCCTATGTGGCCCAATACAATCTTAATATTGCGTCCATATACAAGGGTCAATACCATTGTGGGCAACTATAATCTTAATTTTGTATCAATATACAAAGATCAATACCGACGTAGTCCAATACAATCTTATTTTTGCACAATAAACAATGGTCAATACCACTTTAGCCAAATATACTACTAATTTTGTATCAATATACAAAGGTATAAGGGCATATTCAATAATCTGACCCTTCTTCTTGGTCCTTCCTGTGCTATGTCTATGTCTCAATTTTTCTCAAGTCTGTGCATTCCTACATAGGAGATAAAGAAAGATACAGAAAAGGGAAAGAAGGAATACCCTGGGTCTAACCTCCAAAACCCATTAAACAGGACCATTTAACAACTTGTAATCTCTTTCCCTAAATAACAGAGTTTTCAGTTATCCTTCAAATAACCAAAAAGGGGGGGGGGAGAAACACTCTCCCCACCCTCTGGGTATGGGACGTCTCTCTCTTAAAATGACTTCCTGCTGATTTGGGTCGTAGTAAACCTGTTTGGGGCCCGAACCAAAATGGAAAAATGGTTAAAAATGTTAGTACACTCCTTTTATGTTCAGTCCTTCTGTTCTCAGCTGTTTAGATGTCCTAAGGCGTTTGTAGGCAGAAGCTGAACTTCCAGGCTTTACTGAGGTTCTGGCTGGGGCATTGTGTAGAGCTGAAGATTTGTGTGTCTGTGGGTCTTTTTTTTAGTTTTCCCCCCCGTAGCAAGGAGACACCATTCACTGGCAGTACTGCCTCGTAGGCCCCCGGTGTATGAAGAGGCTCTTGGCCCTCATATGACTCCTGATCTGTGGTGAGAGACTGTTAGGCAGGGACACTCCACCCCAGAGGAACAAGACGGAAGGGTCAGGGGGTAGAGCATGGGAGGGTGGGGCTGGGAAGCGGGAAAAGAGGACAATATGATAAGGATGTAACCTGAAGCAACAAACAAATAAATTTATTAATTAAAAAAAGCAGGTAACAACGTTAAAACACTGTAAATAAAATAAAGGACACAGCCGTTCAACCTGGTTTTATAAACCTCCAACTGTTGAAAAAACGTAGAGCTCAGGTAAAATACAGGAGAAATGTGGTGTTAACCATGCCTTTAACTTCAGCAGAGACGGGAGGAGCACCATAGAGTTAGTGGACTTATAAATTCTAGAGTTACACGGAACAGGGTGGTGAGAGTACACACCCTTAATCCCATCATTCAAGAAGAGTACACCCTTAACCCCAACACACTAGAGACAGAAACAGGCAGATCTCAGAGCTCAAGGTCAGCCTGATACAAAACAAACTCTAAATAGAGAAAAACTTCGATCCAGGAGTGGTGGAACACATCTTTAATCCCCTCAGATGGGAACCACAGGTCTCTGATCCCAATAATTAGAATGCAGAGACACACACATAGGATTTGGAAGGACCTAAGTTTAAAAGCTACTTACAAAAGGCCCACTCAATACAAACAAATTGTCCTTCGAGACCTCAAAATATATACACTGAAGCTGGTTTAGCTCCAAAATAACAAAATAATTTCTTCTTTAAACCAGATTGAAAGATAACACTTTATATATTGTCAGAAACCAAATTTGCTTCAGGAGAAATATTACCTACCCCCCCCCCCAAAAAAGAGGGCGATTGTCCCTGAGTGAGGAATAGGGCAGGGCTCTGTTCTTATCTTTCCAGGAGAATCAAAGCATCCATTCAAGGAACGCAGGGACAACTGGACAACGGAAACCTCAGCAGAAAACAGAATCAGACACCAAAGAAGATGAGTGACCCAGTTGATTCAGCCTGACAGACTCCCTCAATAGATGTCTCCATCAAAAGCCTACAACCACAACAACTCAATATCGCTAAAATATGCATTTCTATCAATTTTTATTGTATGTCCTCATGTATGTAACCATCAAAAACGTCTAGATAGAAACACTTCCATTACAATAACAAATCCTTATGAAGTTGTCCTGTAGATACTGCTCCTTGCTCTTACTTCTATCTCCTGGCAACAATTGATCTGTTCTCTATCCTAGTTCTGTCTGTCAGAGGATATTGTATAAAATGGAGCCATGTAGTATGTTTCTTTTTGAGGCTGAACCCTTCTGCTCAACGTTTTGTAGTTGATTTTTTTATCTATAGTAAATTTCTTTATATTACTGAAAAAATATTCCACTGCATAGATATACCATAATTTATTCATTTACTTTTTGAAGGATATTTGTATTGTTTCCAGTTGTTGATGATCACAGTGCAGAGACAATTCAAACATCAGTGTGTAGGTTTGTTATGATTTACACCTCCAAATACTTCATTTTACTCAGAGGCCTTAGAAATGTTATCATTCACGTTTCATTTTCCAAATGTTTATTGTGAACATACAGAAGTAAAATCAACACTTTTTTCATTCATGTACTCTTTAACCATCCAAAGTTCACACACTTCTTTAAAAATTTGGTTTCATTGACAGAACCCATTCTATCTTTTGTTCACAGAGTCGATTTAATTTATTCTTTCCTAAGCTGTGTGCTTGTTATACTGCATTGGCTGCAGTTTCTACCATGATGACCAGTAAAAGTAGCAAGGGCATCCTTACACTGTTCTTAATCTTAAAGGAAAGCATTTGGTCTATCAATCATCATTAAGCGTATTATCAACATTTTCTTTAAATGCTCTTTAGCAGGTTGTGAAGAGTTCCTTCTGTTTCTAATTTGTGGAGACAATTTATTTTTCAGGAGTGGCTTTTGAAATATTGTTGAAAGAATTTGCTGTGTCCATTGATAATATCATATGATTTGTTTCCTTTTGACTGCTTGTGCGGTTGATTGCACTGGCTGATGTTCTTGAGTACTGAACAAGGCTTGTCTTGCCAGGTTAAAACCCACGTGGATTGTCGTATACTCTTTATTTTAATATTACTGGATTGGATTTTCAAATAAGTTTGTGAGGGTCTGTATGTCATTTTTTTTCTAAAAGATATTATTTTTGCAGCTCTCTAAATGTATGTTCTGCAGGTCGTATAAAATATCGGTAGCTAAGAAATTTATCAAGAAAAGTTTATTTTGGAGTTTTGAAGCCTGAGAAGTCTAAGCTCAGATGTCTACATGCTGTGGGGTACTTATGTTATATTAAAGCTAGTATTGCATTGCAGGGACACTGTGAGAATATAAGGGACATGTAAGAAAGCATCTATACATGCAGTTGCCCTGTTTTGAAACAACTTGCCTCTCAAAGTAACTGTCTTTGTTACTTTCTAGTGCTGTGAGAAAATGCCATGTCCAAAAGCAACTTGGAGAGAACAGTTTTATTTAATCTTGCACCCTTCAGTCCATCATTTAGGGAAGTCAGGGCAGGAACCTGAAGGCAGGAGCTCATGCAGAGGCCATGGAAGAGTACTGCTTACTGGTTTGCTTGCTCTTGGCTTGTTCAGCCTGCTTTCTTATACCATCTAGGACTAGCTGCCCAGAGGTTTCATCATTCCCAGTGAGCAGGTCCCACCCATATCTATCATTAATCAAGAAAATGCACTACCATCTTGCCTACAGGCAAATCCTCTGGAGGCATTTTCTCAACTGAGAGTTCCTTTTCCCTAGTGACTGTAGCTTGTGTCAAGTTGATATACAACCACATATCACAAGGAATGAATGATCAAGTATCATAAGACCTAACCCAGTCTTATGATACAGCCTTTAATGCATCCCCACTGTGGTGTGCCCATAACCTAATTACTTTCCACTAAATACCATCTCTTATAGGTTTCCCCATCTCTGAATACTAACGAATTAGGGATTTAAGTCCCTGCACATGGTCATTTGAGGAACAAAACATATCCAAGCCATAGAAGTAGTTTTCCATTCTTATGCCTCCTTTTTCAAGTTTTATATCAGAGTAATGTTGCCTGTACAGAACCAATTTGGAAGTGTTCCATATTCTCCTATATTCCAGAAGAGACTGTATGAAATTGCTGCTATTTTATTTACTTACTTACTTACTTATTGATTGATTGATTGATTGTTTTAAGTGTTTGGTAGAATTATGCAGAGACTTCATCTGAGCCTGGGATTTCTTTTCTGAAACATTTTTTCACTAGAAGTATAAGAAATCAACAGGTAGAGGTTATTCAAATAATATTTCATCTTAGATAACTTTGAACCACTTTTGGCTTGCAAGTGTTGAGCTGTATCATCTATGTCTCCACATCTCCATGGGTGGTTATTCACAGACTTCCCTTCATATCGTCTTCATGCCAGTGAGATATGTAGTCATATGGTATCATTTAATTCCCACATTTAACACCTCTGTCAACATTCCTAGAGGTTTATATGTTTTATAAATCAGAAACAGATAGGATTTTTTTTTCTGTTGGTTTTTCTATCTTGTTGGTTTTGTCTTGAATAGTTTCTTGTTTCTGAGTGTACTGCCTTTAGTTTATCTTCTTTTTCTCGGTTCTTTTTTTATGTTTATTTATTACTTCATGTTACATCTCCATCACAGTGCCCTCCCTCCCCCCTCCCAGTCCAACCTTCCCACCCTCTCCCCCTTCTCCCACCTATCTTACTCTTCCAGCGTGGGGTGTCCCCACATATCAGCCCCCCTCAGTTCATCAGTCATATTAGGGCTAAGAGCTTCCTCTTGAACTGGGGGCCTACATGGCACCTCCACTAGGGCAAAGTGTTCCATTAACAGGTAACAGTATATGTTCCTATGTCTTTTGGTTTGTTGGCTGTAGGATAGTTATCCTGTACTATATGGCTAAAATCCAATTATGAGTGAATAAATGCCATGTGCATCTTTCTAGGTCTAGGTTAGCTCACTCAAGATGAGCTTTTCTAGATCCATCCATTTGGTAACAAATTGCATGATTTCCTTGTTTCTAATGGCTGAGTAGTATTTCATTGTGTAAATGTACCACAGTTTTGTTTTTGTTTTTTTATCCATTCGTCGGTTGAGGGACATCTGGGTTGTTTCCAGTTTCTAGCTATTACAAATAAAATTAGGTTATTAATGTGTAAACTCAGACTATTAATTTACACCTTTCTTCTTGTTTAATATAAAGTTTTAATGCTACAACTTTTTCTTGAAACATCATTTATCTATAGTCTATAGATTTTGAATAATGATTTCTCATCTACATTGAGGTTAGAATTTCTTATAGTTTTCCTTACGATTTCTTTTCTCACTAACAGATTGTTTATGATTATGCATTTAACACTCACGTGTTCCAATATTTTGTTCTTATCTTTCTGTTATTGAGTTATAGATCATACTTTGTATAAATCCAAATCTTTCAGACTAGACTGGCTTTTAAATTTAAAAAGATTTTATGTATGTGGGTGTTTTGCCTGTCTGTACCCTACTTGCATGTCTTATGCCCATTGAAGCTAAAAGCATCAGATACCCTGGAAATGGGGTTACAGGTACTTGTGAACTACCATGTTGGGACTGAGAATTGAACTGCATCCTCAGAAGAAAGCCAGTGCTCTTAACTGTTGAGCCACCTCTCTAACCTCATGAATTAGAGAGTTTTTGCTTCATGTCATTTATTCTTCCACTCTTAATCACAAAATCTTCTTAATATTATGCTTTCTCAGCTGTTGATGATGAATTATTTCATCATTGCATAGGTTTCCCCTTGATCTCTGATGATTTTCTTTATTTTGAAGTCTACCTGATTAATATCGTTACCTACACTTCAGCTTTTCTTTGATTGGTACATATATTTTGTTTATGATTATTCTTACTCCTATTCTTATCATTGTAGATTAAGCCCATGAAGACGTGGAACTCAATCTGTAGACCAGGTTGCCTTGAATTCTTGGAAATATTCCTGCTTCAGCCTTCCATTAGATTACAGGTGTGAGTCACCATAACTGGCTTATCATTTTATTTCTAAAGGAGGTACAGTCAAGTATCTGCATCACTGTGTTACAAGTGGAAAATTTTGTGTAAACATCATATACTTTAATTATTCTATGAATTATGTCCTAACAATCTATATTTTTGATTGATGTACTTAGATTATTTTATTAATGTAATTAGTGGTATGTTTTCATTTATACATTTTATTATTTTATGTTTGTTCTATCCCTGACTTCTTTTGACTATTTGGGTAGTGTTTTATTATATTTTAACTAACCAATCTGTTGACTGTATATCTGTCCCGATTTTTGGTTGGGTGATCCAGGTATTAGAACATACATATTTCCCTTTTCCAGTGTACTTAGAATAAATGTTTGATCAATTCCAATAGAATTTTGGAATTAATTATTACAGAGGGAGCTCAACCCTCTCCCATTTGTGTTCAATAAATATTCCCTCATAAAATGCTATAATCTTCCTTTCAATCATTGACCATACTTTTTTTTTAAAGAAAAGAGGAGTCAATTTTGTTTACTGAGTAAATTCTTTTTTAATGTATGATGAGGTTTTGTATGTTGCTGTGAGATTAGTTGCAAACTACTGGGCTGATGTAATCCTTCTACGTCAACCTCTAGAATAGTTTGGATTGTAGCCATGTACCACCACACCTAGCATACTCATGAAACATACATTTCCATGATAGTAAATACGTACTGTTTGTTTCCGGTACTCCCTTTGGTGATCCTTCTGTTTGAGAAAATTATCTTCACAATTGTTTAAAAATAGAAATTTGGGAACAACATATTTCTTCACCTGAGAATATCTTTAATACTTTCAATGAACATAGGAATTAATTCACCACACCCTCAGCCCTTGAAAATATTTCCTTTTGGTCTCCATAATCAATTAGTAGAAATACACAGTCATTAAAAAAAATCATTGTTCTGCTATAAATAGTGCATTGTTTTTCTCTTTTTAAAGATACTTTCTTTGTTTTTAGTTGCCAGTTTGATTCATGTATTGTGCTTAGTTTTATCTCATTGGGAATTCACTCATGTTCTTAAATCCACATGATCATTTTTTTTCAAACTATGTGAAACTTCAGCCAATATTTCTTCAAATAATTTCCCCGTACTTTCTTCCTTTTTTACCCTGGAAGACACTCAATGGTAAGACAAGTACCATGTGCATGGCTGCAAGGGAGACCTCAAATATTTTTCAACATAGAATTCATCTTCCTTTGGGATTCTGATAGAACAATTATTATATGTTTTAGTATTATCTTTTAGCCTCATGAGGTAAAGTTAATTTTTTCAACCTTTTTTCCTCTCTGTTTTCTATTGATCTCCTTTCCATTATCTGCATTCTGTTATTGAGCACCTCCACTGAGGGGTTTCTGGTTTTTTTTTTTTTTTAATCTCAGCTATTGTATTTCTTAGATTAGAAAAAAAAATATCTTTGCAATCAAGACTCACATAGCCAGGACTGGCTTCAAAGTTGCTATGTAGCTAAGGATGTATTTGAACTGCTTTTCCTCCCTCTGCCTCCTGAGTGCCAGGACTAGAGACGTGCACCACCACATCTGCTTTTATATGGTGCCAAGGAGCAAACCCAGAGCCAGGCAACGAGCCATATCCCCAGTCCCCAGTCCTGTTGCATCTCTTAGTTCTATCATCTACCATTCCTCTGTGTGTGTGTATCTCACGGTATTTTTTGCTGTCATTGAGATTCAACCTTTTTACCTATTTTACAAGTGGCCACCTGTATTTGTTACATTTGTATCATTGTTACCAAAAGACCAGCAAGCAAACATCTTAAGGAAGGAAGGATTTATTCTCTTAGATAGTTGTAAAGACTTTTCAGTCTATCATGACAGGAAAGTCATGGTGACCAGAACATCTTGGTGGGAGGATGAGGCACTAGCTTGTTTGCATAGTGGTAGAAAAGACACAGAGCTGTGGCTGAAGCCAGAAGTGGTTACAGCGTTCAAAGGCTAGCCCCTAATGACCTACTTTCAGTGCTGTTAAAAAATGAAATTATTTAAGAGGCGGAGGGATGTGGCTCAGTAAAGGGTGTGTACTTCTTTTGATGAGGACCTGGGTTCGGTTCCCAGCATCCAAAAAGGTTTGCTCACAACTGCCCACAACTCCAGTTGCAAGGAATCTGACACCCTCTTTAGGCTTCTGGAGGCACCTACACGCATGTGTACATACCCACAGACACATGCATGATGTCATGATTAAAACAATAACATTTTCTTTAATCAGTTGACTACGTGTATGTGTGAGTACAGATGTCCATAGCACTCATATGAAGGTCAGAAGACAACTCTTGGGACTTGGTTCTCTCCTGCCACCTTGTGGAATACCGGGATCAATTTCAGGTTGCCCTACAGGCAAGCAACTCTAGTAGTTGAGCCACCTTGCTGGCCTGACCTAATTTTATTAGCTAGGCTCCATAGCCTTTAAAAGAAGAACTTCAAGCTGAGGACCAGACACTTAAACCATGAGCTTATGGAAGACAGTTCATATTCAAACCATAGCATCACCTCAATTTCTTAGAGTATTTTAGTAATAGATGATTTAAATTTGTAGACTAATAATAATTCTAACATCTACGTCATCTCAGTATTATAATTTGATTGTATGTTTAGTAATTTTTATTGTATACTAAGTGTTTTGAATACAATGTTTTTAAACTCTGGTTCTTGTTTATGTTCTATGAAGAATGTTGCTAGTGTATCTGTCTGTATTCATAGGCAATCTCCCTGGTTGTGTTCAGTCTGCAAGCCCTCTGTGCATTGTGGTCCCATTATCAGTTGTGTTTCCAAGTCTCTGCCATACAATTTAACTCTTCCATACATGTGCACAATCCAGTGGCTGGTGTTGGATTTCTACACTACTCTGTTTCTTTATTGGTTTTTGAAAGTCTTTGATATACAGTTTGGGGTTGTATTCACACATGATCACATCTGGGACAAATCCAGCAACTCTTAATAACTTCATGATTATTTTCTGTAAACTTCTCAGGATAAACTCCAACTTTTCAATTCCTCATGTCTCCCTGCTTTGAGTTCTCTAGCCATATTTAATCAGAATCCATTTGCACCACACTGGTTGCGAAACTCTGAAATAGAGTGCCTCATCATAGGGAAGTTCCTCAGTAATGTCTGAGTGTCTACCATGTATTGGTTTCATTCTAGACACTTAACATATATTAATCACCTCAAGAATGTCTTTTAAAAAATTCTTATGAAGATAGAATTGTTATCACCCTTGTGTTACAAACTGAGAAAGTGAGTCTCAGAGCTTAAGAATTTACTGAAGGGGTGCAGTTATTTATGACAGAAAAATAGTGGGTGGGCAAGAATTTGAACTCTGATATTTCTCTTCATCATTACATTGGTCTGAGTGTGCTATATCATTTCTTTGTATGAGTCTTTCTTGATTTCCATATCACTTTGCACCCAATTCCACTAAGACAAATGTATAATAGCTCTTTTATAAACAACATCTTCTACTACCATTAGAGTAATGGGTCTCCCAAGCTTAAATTTAAAACATTAGTAGATACCTAAGATTTAAGTTCCCTAAAGTTACCATAACAAATGACTACATGCTAGGTGTCTATTGCTTAGACAAGTCTCTCCAGACAGTACAGACTGTCTTGGAATTCCTTATCTAGCTATGCTTGCCATGAACTTGTAGTTCTCTTGCCTCAACCTCCCAAATGCTGGGATCATAGACACGTGCTATCATGCTAACTGAATGTCTTAAAGCAATGTAAATGGATTCGGTTGCATTTCCAGAGGCCAAAATTCTGAGATTAAGGTATCAGCAGCATTGCACTCTACTCTGGACCTGGAGACTTTTTTCTGTTATCTTCAAGTTTCTGGTGAAAGTAGGCACTTTTTGGTATGCATCTTAGGAGATTCCGGCCAAACTGGCCATGCTACTAACTGACTTTCTCCCCATCCCTTCCCCTTAGTCTTCCTCCTTGAACTCTCTCCTCCTTGAACAAGATATCTGTTGTCAAATACTTGATTCCAGCTCTTATTTGGGATCATGCAATTGAGACACAAGCTGATTTGCCAACAGAAGAGGGCGTGATCTCACTAGTCTCCCAATCCTCACTATTTCTGTTTTGTTCCACCTAGTGTCCAGTGATAGCACCCCAGTATCTGGCTTTAGCTGTGGATTTCAGAACAGTAAATAGGGAATAAAGAGGCGGTCAGGAGCCTAAATGGGCAGGCATTGTGGTCTACAGACTAACAACAGGATGTCTGTTCATCCTTTAGTGTTAGATTTCTATTAGCGTTGTCACTTCCTGGTGCTGTCACCTATGTTGTTACTCTCAATTTGCCCTATGACCCTTTCAGAAATCATCCTCTGACCTAGTGAAAAATATGCACTTGCTACATCTATGATTTGCTGAATCCTCTTCATAAGCCACAAAGCTAAGTGGCTTGTTGCTCAGGGTTATTGACGCTACTGGGAGAGGCAAGGGTTTTGCCATGGCTCGCTTGGTCTTACAGCTTTGAGAATGCAACACACTTCAGCATCATCTGTTTCTTGGATCTATTAATCAGGGTCTCCCAACCAAACCATGTTCTCAGACCACTTTTCTATTACACTGTCAGTGACTGACGAGTCTCCATTTATCCTGAGTCAGGCAGTCCTTCTTGGTACCTGAGATTGCATGAATGAAAGTAGTGTGTGTGTGTGTGTGTGTGTGTGTGTGTGTGTGTGTGTGTGTGTGTGTGTGCACGCGTGCACACATGCATGAGTCCCCCATCACCTCAGAAACAAGCCCTAGAAGTACTGGCCCAGCCCAACATTCAAAAATGACTCCAGATAGCTTTCAACTCCCAGACTCAGAGGACAACCTCTTTCTCTTTGTGTTCTATTTTGACATTATTCTGCTTCTTTGTTCCCATTTTAGTGCAGTGTGGGGGGGCAATGTGCATTAGCTTTTGTGGGATTTAATGAAGCAAGATTTGACAGCATTTCCTATCAAGTATTTTGTGTGCATGAGGAAAAGGAATGAGAAATGTTCCTTTAACTGATGCTAGAAGAGAAAGCAGAGAAAGACAAAAAAATCTGATAACTGCTTTTTTTTCCCCATTAAAGTTCTGGCCCCTTTCTAAAACACACTATTCGTCTATATTTCAAATCAATTGAGCATCATATCTTTCCACAACAACATTTCCTTGCTTCCTGGAAACATATATCACAGGTTTTATAATAAATGTTTATGCTAGCTGTAAAGAGGAAAGTAACATTTTATAAAATTTCTCATAGACCCCAAGGTGAATTTAATATAGGAGCCTGAGCGACGAATCCCAAAGCAAGTAAATTTGGACTTGAAGCCCATTCTGAACTGACTTCATTATGTTCAACTGATGTTGGAGGTGGGGAGGAATGCAAAAACAGATCTAGCTGAGGTCCTTGCATGATAAATTGAATTGTGACTCCTGCCTTAACCCTGCGTTTGCTTTCTCATGTGTCTCTCCCATACCACACAGGAAGGAGGAATGCTCATGAGCACTTGGTGGCTGGCTCACCACTGTGTCACTGAAGGAAAGAACAAGAAGAAACACTTGACAACAGGCAGAGATAAACCCACAGTGACCATTTAACTTATACAGGGGCCAATTCTCACAAAGAATCTGACACTAGCAAGAGATGGCCTTGTTTTCACATGTTGTCCAGTATAGGGCTACTTTGTTATACAATGCACCCCCTTCTGAGACTGTTAAAAATAGGAGAGGTTTAGCTACTCAGGATGGCCAAGGCCCAATTCACTCCAAAGTAAGGCATGTGTAAGAGGTCCCAGGAGGTCTGCAATTATTTGTAAATCATTATATCTAAGCATTGGAATTAACTGCTTTTCTTTTATCTGATTTTATTTATTTATTTTTGGATACTTGTTTGTATTCTAAGAGAGAAATAAAGGATATGGATTTGAGTGGATGGGGAAGTTAGGAGGAGCTGGTAGAATGGGGATCGGAAAGCATAATGTGAATACATTGTATAAAAAACTATTTTCAATAAAAAGTAAAAAAAGAATTTACATTTCATTTACTTGTTAATCTGTCTATCTATCTATCTATCTATCTATCTATCTATCTATCTATCTATCTA